>CAUYLG010008743.1:0-13513 GCA_963573385.1 Cacajao melanocephalus
TTAAGTGGTGGCGTTTTTGACAGCATAAAGACTGGATAGTATGTTCCAAGGTGAGTGGGTTTTAGTTAAACAACTTATGCATATTGAGGATCTAGGAGGTAAAGATGGATTAAAGATTTAAACATGAGGCCTAACACCATAAAAACTCTAAAAGAAAACCTAGGCAATACCATTCAGGACATAGGCATGGGCAAGGACTTCATGACTAAAACACCAAAAGCAATGGCAACGAAAGCCAAAATAGACAAATGGGATCTAATTAAACTTAAGAGCTTCTGCACAGAAAAATAAACTATCAATAGAGTGAACCAGAAACTAACAGAATGGGAAAAATTTTTTGTAATCTACCTATCTGACAAAGGACTACTATCCAGAATCTACAGAGAACTTGAACAAATTTACAAGAAAAAAACAACCCCATCAAAAAGTTGGCAAAGGATCTAAACACTTTTCAAAAGAAGACATTTATGCAGCCAACAAACATGAAAAAACTCATCATCACTGGTCATTAGAGAAATGCAAATCAAAACCACATTGAGATACCATCTCATACCAGTTAGAATGGCGATCATGAAAAAATCAGGAAACAACAGATGCTGGAGAGGATGTGGAGAAACATGAACGCTTTTACACTGTTGGTGGGAGCGTAAATTAATTCAACCATTGTGGAAGACAGTGTGGTGATTCCTCAAGGATCTAGAAATAGGAATACCATTTGACCCAGCAATCCCATCACTGGGTATATACCCAAAGGATTATAAGTCATTCTATTATAAAGACACATGCACACATATGTTTATTACGGCACTGTTTACAATAGCAAAGACTTGGAACCAACCCAAATGCCCATCAATGATAGACTGAATAAAGAAAATATGGCACATATACACCATGGAATGCTATGCAGCCATAAAAAAAGGATGAGTTCATGTCCTTTGGAGGGACATGGATGAAGCTGGAAACCATCATTCTCAGCAAACTGACACAAGAACAGAAAACCAAACACCACATGTTCTCACTCATAAGTGGATGTTGAACAATGGGAACACACAGACACAGGGAAGGGAACATCACACACTGGAGCCTGAGGGGTAGGGAGCTAGGGGAGGAATAGTGGGTGAGGGGGATTGGGGAGGGATAGCATTAGGAGAAATACCTAATGTAGATGACGGGGCAATGGATGTAGCAAATGGCACATGAATACCTATGTAATAAACCTGCATGATCTGCACATGTACCTCAGAACTTAAAGTATAATAATAATTTTAAAAAACCTCTTCTCTTTATAAATCATCCAGTCTCAGGTATTTTTTAAAACAACACAAGAACAGTCTAATTCAATAATGTTCATGTTTCTCTCTCTTGCTCTTCATGTCACCATTTTGTGCCTACAAAAGTGAAATAGTGCCTGTGACTATTGCGGTTAAATTCACTTTGTGAATTTATGTGTAATGAGACTTATTCAGCTTCAAGTCTTATGGATAGACTTCTTTTTCATAAGAAGCAATATTTACTTTTGGTTATTATAAGTCGTAATCTTATCTGACAAACAGCAGGATGAAAATAACTGGGGCTGGATAAATAAATGAGTTAATTATGGTATTTCTTATTTCAAAGAAACATTAAATCATAACGGATTATGCAGAGTTGGGTAATTGTTCTTGATTTTAATTATTAGAATATAGCATTTATAAAACTGGTACCTTGTTTGCATAAATCAGTTGCAAGCCAAGTGAGCAGTATTGGTCCCAGCCTAATTCTCCATCTCGGCATTCCTCTTTCTGCCAATCCATGGATCTCCTTTTACTCCCCCTGCATTGTCAGCTCCACTCCCAGGTAAGAGGAGTGCTGCTATAACAAATTGCCACAAACAACACAAATTTATTACCTTACAAATCTGGAGGTCAGAAGTACCAAATGAGTCCCAGTGGGTAAAATCAGGCTGTGCTCCTTTCTGGAGGCACTAGAAGAGATTCTGTTTTCTTGCAAATTCCAACTTCTAGAGACTGCCTGCAGTTCTCATCTCATAGCCCACTTCCATCTTCAAAGCCAGCAATGACTGATCAAGTCTCGCTCACCTTGCATAATTCTGGTCTCTGCTTCCATAGTCTCGTCTTCCTATCTGACTCTAACTCTCTCGTCTACCTTCCTCTTCTTTTAAATACATTTGTGATTCTATTGCACCCACCTGTGTAATCTCCTTGTCTTCAGATCCACTGATTAGCTACCTTAATTCCGTCTTCAACCTTTGCCACATTACAGCATGTTGACAGATTCCTGGGCTTAGAATTTGGACATCTTTGGATAGGGCATTATTATGCCTACCACACAAGAAGTAACCCCAAACTGCAGCAGAAGTCACCTCTCTCATTTCCTTCACCTTCCATCACCCCTTAGGAAGCAGGTGTCTACTATTCTGGCTGCTAATCTGACCCTGGCATCATGGCCAATAATCCACTCAATAAAACCTTCCAAAAAAGGACAGGATTCTAAGCCTGTTTTGCAAATACAGGAACATTCAGCCATGCCCAGGTGTTTACATACTATCTATGTCTGCTCTCATGCCACAATAGCAGAGTTGAGTGTGAAGCCTGCAAAGTCTAAAATATTTATCATCTGGTCCTTCATAGAAAAACTAAAAAGTTTGTTGGCACCTGCTATACAGAGCTGCTCCCTTTTGGATTTATTCTTATCCTTAGATTGCAGCCTTTCATTGTCTCTACTGAAAACCAAGAATGTGGAGCAGGGCCTCTCCCCATTGATGCACTCCCCAATGGGGGACTCTGAATTTCTCATGCCACAAGCCCTGTTAGTCTGCCGCAAGTTCAGATCAATTTCTCAACCTCTAGGCTGACACTTCCAGAATCAGCAAACTGTCTTGAGAAAAGAAGTGACAAACGCAAGGTTAGCTTCTTTCCCCGATTTCTTTTCCTGCAAATCCCTTCTATTTTAGTAGTCCTCCAATGCCTTCAAACATACATTGTTTTTACTTTGTCTAGCTTTTCTAGTTGTTCTCAGTAATAAGATTGATCCAAGCAATCTGGTCTGCTATTGCCAGAAGTATATTTTTAGTGCCGGTGTTATATTTTTGTTGCCTCCAAGTCCTTGTTACAGTATCCATATTCCTTTATATTTTATTCTGCTGTCTTTGAGGTTTATCTTATGATTTCTTTTTGGCTTTTATAACTTTCTGGGAACTATGCTTCCTTGCTTCCTGAGTAGCTGGGATTACAGGCACATGCCACCATGCCCGGCTAATTTCTGTATTTTTAGTAGAGATGGGGTTTCACCATGTTGGGTCAGGCTGGTTTCAAACTCCTGACCGTGTGATCCACCCACCTCAGCCTCTCAAAGTGCTGGGCATCTTGCCCGGCCTGTTTTCTTGCTTTCTAATGAGGAAGCTAAGTCTTAGGAAATATTCTGAATTCTACAGCTAATTATTTTCTCAGGTAAACTTATCTTTATTCAGAATAACATTTTTTCCCTTGTGCACTGATTTACTATAGAGTCCTCACTTATTTAGTTTTGTCTCTTTTTATCCATCTTCCAACTAAGCAAAGTCAGACTTGAGAATAAATTGGTTGCTTTTAGTCTCCCTTATCAGATCAACAATAAATCCAATGATTAGTTTTGTCCTCAACTAAAGGAAAAATAGATGCATTATTTCCATTCAAAATTTTGTCGCAGTTTCTTCCATCTTCTGGTGTATCGTGCATCATTGCTTCCTGAGTAGCTGGGATTACAGGCACATGCCACCATGCCCGGCTAACTTCTGTATTTTTAGTAGAGATGGGGTTTCACCATGTTGGGTCAGGCTGGTTTCAAACTCCTGACCTTGTGATCCACCCACCTCAGCCTCTCAAAGTGCTGGGCATTGCTCTATTCAAGTGAAATATCCTATTCTCGCTGCTCATTCTGATTCTGAATTGAATGAGTTCTTAACATTTTTTCTCTTAAAACATTTACTGTAACGAAAATTCTTACATCTCTCATTTTTGATATTTTTCTAGTTTCCTTTAATGAATTGATATGCAAAAGCAAGGTACAGTGTTTTTGCCATTCCATGGAGAAGCATTGGTAATCAGAGACAACTGGTAAGTTTTCTCTGGTTCCAGAGATGTACACAATTTCTTAATTTCTCAGATTGAGTCTGTTTCAAGAGGTGAAGCCTGGGTAGGTTCTTCTCTAGTCCAGCACTAAATGCATTTGTGGAGATCTCTCTCACATTCTTGTATTATATTTCCCATAAATCTTCATTTTTTTAATGTTGCCTTGAAACATACCTTATATAATTATACTCCTGTTTAGGGAATGTATTTAGGAATTGTGAATTAAAGGTCAGCGTCTGCTACCAGTAACAATTCTGTAGAATTAAATCCTGCAATTATCCAGGGACTGGGTCATTCCCTTCATTCCATAGAGTTAAATGCTTTTCATAAATATTCTACTGGGGGTTTCCAGATTCAAAGAAATGACATGGTTTGTGATATGAGTCACAAAAATGTAAATAGATATCAGTGTAAGTACTTGGCATAAATTAAACTTAATTTTCTTAAAAATTACTGATTTGTGATTTGATATCCAGGAATTTAGTACAGTCAAGGTTTTCTTCTTGTTTTACAAGAAGTACTAATGAGTTTCAACTTGCACTTTGATATTCAGGTGTCTAATAAACAATGTTGTACAATGGAGTCAGAAGACCTGGATCTGTGCCTGTAACTCTGTCCTGGAGCAAAGCACATATCTCTGAATCTCTTGTCCCTCTTCCATAAAATGAGAATGATGATGATTCAGTCTTACCTATTTCCCATGTTCATTGAGAGAATAAATTGATATATGATGTGGAAGAACTTTTATAAACTATTAAGACCTGTTTATACTTATTTTTGAAACTATTTCAGAATGAAAACTGAGAACTACTCTTTGACAAGGTTAAATTTGAATGACTAATACCCCTGTTAATCTCTAACCATTCATTGTAGAATTGACATAGAAAATATTTAATACTTATTTTCTCTGTGATAACAAGAGTATTCCAGGGTAAAGAGAGAAGGCTATGAGAAATGAAGCTAGCTGAAACTTTAAAAGTATTTTTCAGAAGTGTAAATCCATCCTCTCCTCCCCTGGTAACACGTCAGACATCAACTATTAGCATATTTCTCAGGTGCCTGAGGTCCATTCTCTGAATCTTTGAGAAACTTGCGGAAAGTTGAGACCAAAACTTTAAAATAAAAAACGAAATAACTAAGAATGAAAACCATAAGAAATTGACTTCAGATGTTTATTTTCAAATGAATTTCATGTTAGGCATCACAGTATGTTAGAGATTTATTTTTTCCTACCAGTGAATTAGAAATATGTATTCTTTCCACCAATGAAAAAGACTCAACCCTGAAAATACAGTTCATGGTTAAAGCCAGAGAAGGGCAGATTACAGTGGTAGATTAGCTCACTAGAATTAAGATTTTTTCTGATATCTTTCAGTAGGAAACATCACTGTCTCAGGTGTGAGACTTTAATAATTTGCATACACAGAAAATGGGATGGAGGGTATTCCTGTAAAGGCTGCGGTTATAATGATAGCATCAAAACTAAAGGATGTGCTCAACTGATTTCTATTGTTTGTTACTGTCTTATTCTTTGTTGGGCTTCACAGATATTGAGGTCTTAAAAATATTTTTATTGTTCCCTAAAAATCTTTTCCCAATTTGTCAGGGATCTTTTATTTTTGTTTACCTTAACCTCATAATGTTATATTTCCTTTCCAACTTTTATTTAAGGTTCAGGGGGTACACGTGCAGGTTTGTTACAAGGTGTAAACTCCATGTTGCAGGGGTCTGGTATATAGATTATTATCCAGGTAATGAGCATGGTACCTAATAGGTAGCTTTTCAGTCCTCGCCCTCCTCCCACCCTTTACCCTTAAGTCATCCCCATGTCTATTGTTCCCTTCTTTGTGTCCATATGTACTCAATGTTTAGCTCCCACTATTAAGTGAGAATATGCAGTATTTGGTTTTCTATTCCTGCATTAGTTCTTTTAGGCTAATAGCCTCCAGCTACATCCATGTTGTTGCAGAGGACATGATTTTATTCTTTTATATGACTGTGTAGTGATCCATGGTGTAAATGTGCCACATTCTCTTTATCTAGTCTATCATTGATGGGCATCTGGGTTGATTCCATGTCTTTGCTATGAACATGTGCATGTATGTATCTTTATAAAAGAATGATTTATAAAAGAATGATTTATCATTGATGGGCATCTGGGTTGATGTATCTTTATAAAAGGATGATTTATATTCTTTTGGGTATATACTTTTGATTATATTCTTTTGGGTATATACTCAAAAGAATTGGGATTGCTGGGGCAAATGGTATTTCTGCCTCTCAATCTTTGAGGAATTGCCACAATGGTTGAACTAATCACACTCCCACTGACAGCTAAAAGTGTTCCTTTTTCTCTGCAACCTTGCCAGCATCTGTTGGTTTTTGACTTTTTAATAATTGCCATTCTGACTGGCGTGAGATGACAACTCACTGTGGTTTTGATTTGTATTTCTCTAATGATTAGTGATGTTGAGCATTTTTTCATAGGTTTGTTAGCCACGTGTATGTCTTCTTTTGAGAAGTGTCTGTTCATGTCCTTTGCTTTTAATCAGATTGTTAGTTTTTTGCTTGTTAATTTGTTTAAGCTCCTTATAGATTCTGGATATTAGGCCTTTGTCTGATCCATAGTTTGTAAACATTTTCTCCCATTCTGTAGGTTGTCTATTCTGTTGATGATTTCTTAAGCCCATAACTTTTAAACAGTTTAATTTTTCTACATCTTTGGACTTAATATGTAATTTCCTATCTCAATGTCGGTTCAATACTCATCCATAGAAACATATAGTTGTTTAGAGTGTTATTTTTAAACACCTAATTCTATATAGTATGAAGTCAAAATAAAACGTTTTCAATACCCTGCACTGAATAACTTGTACTTCATTATTTATAATATTCATTATATAATACATTTTTATATATAGTAAGATTTATTTTAGGACTAACGCTATTGTTCTTTTGATGAAGCAGGCTTTTCTTACTCAAACCCCACACTATTGTAATCTCTGTGATTTTGTAATACACTTTAATAATGGTCAGAGAAAGTTCCTCTCCTAACACACATATTTTTAATTTAGATTTTTAAATTATTTTTTCAAGTTACAAGTGCTTATATTTGAAATGCTATAAAACTACAAATTAGGGGAAAAATGATACCTTTAAGATATTTTCTTTGTCTTCCCATACTGAAACTGGTATAATTTCCCACTAACACAAGTATTAATTTAATATCATCAAATAAAGATTTGTAGTTTTCTTTATGTAAACTTTTCTTGTGAAAATTATTACTAAACATTTTCTGATTTTTGTCAATATTGATAATGGGAAATATTACCCTCATTCATGCCCTAATTGCTTACTTTTAGTATATAAGAAAGCCATTGATTAAAAAAATACTTATCCTATATCTGATCTTTCTGCTGAATTATATTTCTTAATTCTAATAATTAGCTTATCTTCTTCCTATATGTGTGTATATGTAGATATATTATCTACAAGTAATAATACTTTGTCTCCTCCTTTCAAGTATTGTACCTTTTATATCTATTTGTTTATTGAATTGCTATAAATTCAAAAGCTATGGTAAATGGCCATCTGAAAAAACAGGGATAAATACCTTTACTTTCCTATCCTCCTACTTGTAGCTTGAATGAAGCTCTAGTGAGAGCTTCTCTGGCCAACACTCTACATAGCTTCCTACAAACCTTAATTTTCTTTCATTATCCTGTTAACTTTCTTCATAATACTTCTTACATGAAAACCGTATTTACGCAAAATAGAAATTATATAATCTCCTATTCCTTGTATATATTCTACTGTAGTGCTACACTGTAAGTAATGTTGGAGCAGGGATAATGTCTGTTTTGCTCCCCTCTGGTATACCCAGCATGTTTCCTAGTCCCTGTCACAGAATTGATTAATAAATAGTGTGTCTGTTTCTGATTTAAGTGGAAAGGTCTTTAGTGTTGCATATTTTTAAAAAATGATTGTATTTATGTTAAGAAATTCTTCTATTCCAGCTTTTAGGGTTTTTTATGAGAATAAATGCTGTGTGTTATTACACAGCATTGCATTTTCAGATTGCACTGAAATTATAACATATTGTCTCAAATCTATTCATTTTCATTAAACTTATCCAAATTATAGTATAAACAGATTGTCTAATACTATATCATCCTTGAAGTTATCACATGAATCCTATTTGGTTGTGGGTGGACTGCAAATATACTATTGAGTTCAACTTTCAGCATTTTTCTAGCTTTTTTTATTTTTTTGTTTCTTGAGACAGGGTCTCATTCTGTCACCCAGACTGGAGTGCACTGGCGCAATCTTGGCTCACCACAACTTCTGCCTCCTGAGTTCAAACCATTCTCCTGCCTCAGCCTCCCAAGTAGTTGAAACTACAGGCACGCGCCAGTACCACCTGGCTAATATTTGTATTTTTAGTAGAGACAGGGTTTCACCATGTTGGCTAGGCTGGTCTCAACCTTAAATGATCCACCTGCCTCGCCCTTCCAAAGTGCTGGTATTACAGGGTAAGCCACTGCACCGGCCCTTTCTTGCATTTTTTAAGGATTTGTAGTCAAAAGGAAAATTAATCTATATATTTTTTCATTGCTGTTGCAATCTGTCTCACGTTTTCCTAGTATTATTAAAGAATAAATAAATTAGATACTTTTTCATCTATTTCATGAATGAAACAGTTTATATGTGATGGGAATTATTTGTGCTTCATAACTTAAAGAAAATTCATTAGCTAAACAGTAAGTATTTTTAAGAAGTAATTATTTTGTGACTTTTATAATTTCTCCTATAAATATAGAATTTTTTTATTTCTATTTTTTTCTGAAGTAATTAATGTATGGTCTCATTTTCTTAGTGTAAAATTAGTTTCTGTTCTCTGAAGAATGTTCAGTAATATATAGAGAAGAAAATGAATATTATCTATAGGTTCACCACCTAAAGTTAATTTCTGTTGATATCATATTTCCTTCTAGGCCCTTTCTTACTCATTTATCTGTAACTATATACATATTTATATAAAAATTTGGTATCACTTTGTAGATAGTATTTTGTCACGTTTTCAGTTAACATTATATCATGTTCATTTTCTCATATTCTTGAATTTTCTTTGAGAATGTGACTTTTTATGAATGTACAGTATCTGATATCTAAAGTAAGTTTCCAGTATTTTACTGTAATAGTAATTTCATAAGCTTCCTTGATATTTGCATGTATATCTGTATCCTTAGCATCAGTTCTTAGAAATGAAGTTATTTTATACTTAATACCAAAGTGTCTATGGAAATTTAACTTTTACCAAAGTGTTTGAAAGTGCATATTCCACTGAGCAATTTGAAACTTTATTTATTTTTAAAACTATACCATTTTGGAAAGCAAACTATGCTTTGTTGTTTGTTACGTCTTTGATTAATTACTGCAAATTTTTCATACATTTATTTGTAATTTGCCTTTCTATCTTATGAAATTTGTTCACCTAATGTGACCAGTTTGATTTGTAAATGCTGTATACATACTGGAGATATAAATCTTAGCTTGACTTTCAGAAATTGTAAGCAAATTGCTCAACATTAGTTAATAATGGAGTAAAGCAAAGATTATAACCTATTTTATTTCTTGGTGCTTAATTGATGTTTCTTTACACTACAATAAATTATTAATATTTCCTAGCCTTGTGATCTTCAGCAAAATACTTTACCTCCCTGGACATCATTGATTAATTAGTATACATATTTTAATATATTTATTTATATTAATGTTATATATGAATCATATTTATCAAATTTTTCAAATATTGAATTTTGATTTTTCTTCTGAATATTAACTAATCTCACACCAAAATCAAACAAATCCTGATTCTAAGGATATTTACTGATAATCCAATGATGTCTGCAGATGGGTTTAACTAAGCTTTTTGAGCTTTTGTATTACAGGTTTTTGAGAACAGGATACCTTCCCTCCAACCACAACATCACTGAAGCTAAAGCGCCTTCTTTTTCCCGTTCAGTGTTGAACACTTTAAATATATTATGGCAATTATAATTTGTTTGTGCCATAATGCATATATATATTTGTGAATAAAACCTTGCCATTAACAAAACCCATTGAAAACAAATTCCATGTCTACTTGTGACTTATCTTCCCTGAGTCCTCAAATATCTAAAAATATTATTTGCATTTATCCTTGTCATATTTCAATATTTCATTGCCAATGCTGAGTGTAGAAAGAGGTGGAAAAGGAGAGTAAATGAAATGGTGAAGTTGATCGTTGGATGAATTAGTAGATGCTAGAAGAAGGCTGTGCAAAAGAAGCTTGAAATAAAGAAGTAGTGGTGTTTGAGTAAATAAGTCACTGGTGAGTCTGTCTTTTTTTTTTCTTTCCTATTCTTCAGCCTGAAAGATTTGACTTGCTGGCAAGTATAATAGCTATTATGATTCCTGGCCTTCAATCTCAGAGTGGCATGAAGCAGTGAGAGAATAACTGAATTTGCAGAGTCCTAAAGAAGATTTGATCTAGCAATATTAACCCTAAGAAGCTTTCTTCTTAAAGTTGGTGTCTTCAGGGATAGGTGATCCATAAAATTTCTACCTCTTTATCCTCTTTATCAAAGAGGGGCCAACAGGACTTGATAAGGTAGCCCTGTGAAAAGATTAGGCCTGGCTATGACCATTCTTATTCTCTTACCAACCCCAAGAAACTGGACCTATTTTCAAAATGTTAAGCTTCAGAGAATTGCTTTTAATTTTAGCTCCTCCCTAGGTCTTGTGAAATTGTCTCCTCTTCATGGGGATATAAGATTATCTGGGGTTGAAACTTGGCTTCAAGTAAGTTTTTGGCCCTACTTATTTTTGGTCATGATTTGAGAATGAAGGTACTGACACAACATCTAATTCCCCATTCCAGGTCTATGAAAAAGTCTAAAAAGTAGTGTTGCTCCCATCTAGGGCAGTTATTTTTCTACCATGAATGCAAAGAAATAAAAGAAGCAGAAGAAAGCATGCCCACGAAAGAGAATTTCCAGTTAGATCCAGTTCCTTTTGAAGACCAGCTATACTTTTTTGCCCTTACATTCCATGAGAAAAAACATGCATTCTTCTAACAAATGCTCTTCAAAATAAATTAGCTCTGAAGTTTCTGCTAGTTTCAATCAAAACAACATTGGCTAAAACTAGCCAGAAAAATTTATTCCATATCTACCTACTAGACCTAGCTATGATTCAAACATTCACTTTTGCAAACATTAAAACTCTGAATATCCTGTTTTCCCCAAGAATACTTGAAGCTCCCAAACTGCTTCTCTTTCTTTCCTAAAACATACAAAAAGCAAAAATTTCCCAATAAACAACTTCCTATTATATTTATATAATATTTGAAATTGTGACTATTTTTTAAGAGGCAAAATGGTCATATTGAGGTATTACATGTTAAAGTGTGAATGACCAACAGTTTAAGTCCCCTAGGGATATTTCCCTTAGAAGTACAGCTTTAAATCCTACTTGTAATTATTGTTTTGGAAACATATTTGAGTTAAACACTGAAAGTAGCTAACTTCCTGTATCTTAATTTCCCTAGCCACAAAATAAAGATAAATATATAACGTTCAGATTTGTAATGACAAATAAGATAGTATTTTTAAACTACATAGCAAAGTTTACAACATTCAAGTCACATCTGTGACTAGTTACATTAATTAATTTATTCAAGAAGGTATTAAATTTGCCTTACAATAGAAGTCTCCTGCTTGGCCTCATATTAAGAACAATCCTCAAAGCATCAGTGAATTTCTTGGCTAAGGTTGATTGGTTTCACAGCAGAATGGAAAAATAAAACCCTGCAGTAGAGAATTACAAATACTTGGCACAAGTGTCACCAATCCTAGCTTCTGTGTCTATAGCAGACATTGCTAATAGATCCCTGCACTCTTTCTCATCAACCAGAGACTTGGAGTTTTCAACACAGCAAGTCCAGGCAGCCATTCTTGACCAATCAGAGCTCACATCAAGATTAAAGCATGTTTCTATTAATAGCCTAGGACAAAGGTCAGCAAACATTTTTTGTAAAGGGCTAGAAGATTGTTGTTTTGTTTTTTGCAGGCCATGTGGTCTCTGCTGCAGCTACTCAACTTTGTCTTCATAGTACGAAAACAGCCACAGACAATATGTCAACGAATCAGATTGCCTGTATTCCAATAAACCATATTTACAAAAATAGGCAATAGATGGCTTGAAACTTCCCAACGCTAGTTTTAGAGGCTCTCTAAAGTCAAGGGGAGTCACGATAGTGGCCAATCCTGCTGAAGTCATTTCAGGAGAGTTCGCAAAAGAGGTGTTTTAGCAGCCTGGCAAGATGAGGGACATAAAAATAGTCCTTAGACCTGGGGAATTCCCTTGCTCAATTTTTCCTGAAATCCTGTTGACTGACGTTTTCTCTCAACTCTCAGAGATTGGAGAGGGCGCTGTGCCCCATTTCTCTCAGGTTGAGGCTGATGCTGTGGTTCTGTCCCTGGTATTTTTGTTCCTGTTAAAATTCACCAGCTGATGTTTCCTATCCAGACCACTTACTAGGAGTCCAGTTATATTACAAAACTAGTTTTAGCCTTCAGTTTGAGGTTCCTTCATACTTAACACTCACCATCCAAAAGATCATTGGAGATTCCTATTCCCTCAGCATTTAAAGTAACCCTACAGTGTTCCTTACCCTATGGAGTTACAGATAAGTAATACTAGAGCCTTCTACTATCTCTTGGATAATTCTCATATTGAATCCACTGTTTTATTGTCTTTAATAGAGAGAAATATGAACGGTTGAGGGTATGGCCCTGAGCAAGTCATTTTACCTTTTAGAGCCACAGTTCCTCATTCACAAAACAGAGGTGATAATACTACTTTGCTACATACTTCAAGAAGTTATATGAGGCTCAACAGATACTTTTTTTTAACTAAGGCTCAGAAACATTATCCATTAAAACCCCTTTAAGGAGAGATCCAAGATGGCCGATTAACAACAGCTCAGGATTGTAGCTCCCAGTGAAAGCACAGAGAGCGAGTGGACGCCGCAATTTCAGACGAATTTCTGTGGCCCACAAACTGGGAGATTCCCAGCGGAGGAGCCAGACGTGTCGCCAACGCAACTCTTTTGGCCGGCACAGCTGTTTTGCCAGCGCCCCTGCGCAGCGCAGCGCTTCTCAGTGCGGAGTATACGCGACTGGGTGCCCTTTGAGTCGGGCTCGGCTGGTCCCACCCGCACAAGGAGAACAGCAATTGGAAGCGCTGAGGACTGAGAGTTTCACAGTAAGCACAGCTGAACCCGGGAAGGCCAAGCTCTGTGGGGAAGGGGCGTCTGCCAAAGGAAAACTAAGAAACAGAAAAAACTTCATCACCAACAA
>CAUYLG010008744.1:0-41270 GCA_963573385.1 Cacajao melanocephalus
TTTTTTCTGTTTCTTAGTTTTCCTTTGGCGGACGCCCCTTCCCTGCACAGCTGGACCTTCCCGGTTCAGCTGTGCTTACTGTGAAACTCTCAGTCCTCAGTGCTTCCAATTGCTGTTCTCCTTGTGGGGATGGGACCAGCCGAGCCAGACTCGAAGGGCACCCCGTCCCGTATACTCCGCGCTGAGAAGCGCCGTGCCAGGGCGCCGGCAAAATAGCCGCGCCGGCCAAAAAAGTCACTCTGGCGACTTGTGTGGCTCCTCCGCCAGGAATCTCCCAGTCTGTGGGCAACAAAAGTTTGTCTGAAAGTGAGGCGTCCACTCGCTCTCTGCGCTTTCACTGGGAGCTACAATCCTGAGCTGTTGTTAATCGGCCATCTTGGATCTCTCCTCCTCTTTACTCAATTTTAAAAGAATTTATATAAACATTGTATTTATTAAAGATATATTTATATATAGAAATATCAGCTCTTGCCATATTAACTGCCAATACTTTTTCTAAGCCTGAATTTGATTTTTAGCTGTATTTATGTATATTTTTGTCATGCAAAAGGTTTTCATTTCATGTAGTTAAGTACAATGATTTTCTACTTTTTTGTTATATTGAGGGCATATAAATTATTTCCCTTTTCTCAGACTAGAACTTGGATTTTCAAGACTTCTGAGTAGTAATATCCACTGGTGAATTTTAGTGAACCATTGTGCGTAAGTTTCCAAATTATTCATTATCTAAAAGTCAAAGTCGTATGTTTCCATAATTACACTTTGAAGTTATTTATTTTACAGGCACTAAAAACACTACATCTCTTGGGCCCGTTTGTGACATTGCTGTTGGTTGGGAGCAGAAACAAGGGCTCCAGAGTCTCTGGGGGGCAGCCTCATCACCCAGTGAAGCCTTCTCACACTGGGGAAGAACTCTGCCTATAGGGCTGCTGTCCCCTCCCTTTCACCTTTAAGGACACTGAGTGTGAACTGACATTGAGGCCCTGGCTTCCATCCCCACCAGCAGGTTTAAGCCCTTTTTAATAGCACACATCACAATATCAGACTACTGAGATCCGAACTCTTGTGATTGGGCCGTATCATGGTTGGTGTTATCAAAAGGAAAAGGTCTGACTACATGGCAGAGCCTGGAGAGAAGCTCCTCCTTATCAGCTGTTAAATTCTGCACAGGTTGTGTCAGAGCGACAAAACTGGAGCTGATCTCCCCTACAGGATGGGGATCCCTGAGCGGCATGCCATTCCTTAGATGGGGAGCCCATCACTGCAGGTCTGTTGGAGTGGGCTTTCAAGGGGAAGTCTTGGATGAGGCTACTTGGTGGATAATTATTGTGAGTGTGCATGGGGGTGTGATTATATCAATGTATGCACACACAGGCACAAATACATACCTGACAAACAGGAGCCTTCCTGGGCAGGGGTAACTATGAGCCCAGGAATCAGGTAATTTTGTACCTTGACATGCATGGCTTCATGATCCTGGTGATTTCCTTGCACTCACATGCAGCATCTCGGACAAGATAATGGCTGACTTTGGGAGGAGGCCGGGCAGTGCAGGCCCATGTTCAGATCCCAGCCCTGCACCTTTCCAGCATGTTGTCCCAGGCATGCATTTAGTCTCTCCAGCCAGAAACTTCTTTGTCTGTTTAGAATAAAATAACATCCACACTCAAATCTTGTGAAGATGAATTTAGATAAAAAGGGTGTTTCCTGTTCATCATAAGAGAGTTTATTGGTACTTAATCAATTCTAGTTTCTCTAATAGTCTTATCCTTTTCAAGAGACTGGGTCTTCTGGTTTGAGTGTTCCAATCTTATCTTGTGAGCAGCCTGGCTAGAGGACAAGTGAGGAGGAGTTTGGGGTTCTTGTTCAGTTGGGTGCCTCTAAAGGACAGGAGCTGGACTGCTTGGTGCCATCTGGCTGACTTCATATTCTAATCAAGGGCACAGCTACTACTGGAAGTTGGGGTTTGGCTTTGTGTAGCCTCAGTTTGGAATTCTCCCAAGTGAACCCCCTTCCAGTATCCTAAACAGATAGACAAATACCTGTCCCTAAGAGCCACAGAAAATGGTGTCTTACTTTGCATTTTAACAGGAAAAATCTGTTGCCAGATTTCCAGTGAACATTTCCCCTCCAGAAACCTTCCCAAAGAAGGTCTCTAATTTTATCAAGAAGAAGTCCATGAACTGGGCACTTCTTCCTGAACCCCTGAGCCCCTGAGTGCTTTCATGTCCCTAGGCTCAAAGGATCACAGGCTGCCAGGCTCATCATATCAACTCAGTGAAGTGTGGCTAGCAAATGAAGAAAGAGAAGACTCTAGGCAAGGAGAAAGGGAGAAAAGGGCTAAGAGGAGATAAGGGGGAAAAGAAGAAGGAGGATAAAGCAAAGGGCGGGGGGAAGGAAGGAAGCAAGCAAGGGAAGAAAGAAGGGAAGGGAGGAAGAAAAAAGGAAGGAAAGAAGGAAAGAAGGAGGGAAGGAAGGAAGAAAGGAAGGAAGGAAGAAAGGAAGGAAGGAAGGAAAGAAGGAAGGAAGGAAGGAAGGAAGGAAGGAAGGAAGGAAGGAAAGAAGGAAGGAAGGAAGGGAGGAAGGGAGGGAGGAAAATCTGCTTTCCAAAAGGGAAACGCAAATCTTAAGAAAAGGTTTATACTGCAATGAAATAGGAGTAGCAGGAAATTTGACTAAATTCTGTAATAAAGCCCTTTTAACTTACCATAAAAATAAAATTTGCCCTAGGGCCCAAGTTTCTCTGTTTCAGAAGAAGAGGGATGTTAGGAAAGAAAAAAAGTATACCAGATTGATAGGAGGAAAGAGATGCCTCTGATAAGCAGTTTGAATTCAGCAAGTTCAAAACCAGATTCTTCCCCCCAAAGAAACCATGTAATTCTCATCACATTCCCCATCTCAGCAAATGATCATTTCAGTACCTCCATCACCCTTCTCTGATTACCTTCCTTAGTTTGCCCATATCCCTTTAATATCTTAGCCCAGTCCTTTTTAAATGTTGCTTTCCTTCCATTCTTGGTGGGGCAGTGGGAGACAATAGCACAGAAGCCCAGGAGATTAGGATGGGAAGACAGAGGACTTGCTCAAGGAGAGACCAAGAGGAGAGAAGGGATAAAGGGCTTCCTAAGAGATCCCAGCTTCCGAGGCCTGGGCGGGCTCACCAAGCACAAGCCCTGAAGCAGGGTCTGCAGGGTTGTTGGCTACAGGGTCTTTCAGGCAGAACCTCTCTCCAAAGAGAGTGCACATTGGCCCTCTATGGAGTGATGGAGGATGGTATCAGGTCCACACCAATGCACAGTACGTAGCTATAATGTGATTGTTTTTGAAGGCCTGCTTCCCTATCCTCCTGTGCTGTTGAAAGGCCATGTCTCCAAGGACACAGCACAGGAGGGCAGCTAAGACTGTGGCTTAGTGCTCAGCCTGAATTTCGTCTTTGCAATCTACTGGCTTCCTGATTTCTGGGAAGTTCCTACTTTCTTGATGCTTTGTGTCCTCATCTGTAAAATGGCAGTGGTAAAGTGCCAACTGTCTTCCTTTTGTAGAGCTGGCCTTGAATGCTACATGAGGCCAGACAGCAAGGTCTTGACTTGGAGCCTGCTGTCCCCACATTGCTTGTTACTTGCCACTTCCATTACCACCCATCTTCTCAGAGCCTCACACATCTGTCCCTACCAGAAAACCCCTCACTTTCCCATGGCCCCACGTCCTCGGCATCAAGGTTAGACTCAGTGCAACTCTTTTATTTAATTTTTCTTGACTTCGTGCTCCGAGGATCAGGCCACAGCTCTCTTAGGACCCTGCTCATACTTAATGTTGAGCCTGTAGTAACATCTCACCAGCATTCTTAGAGATGACTTGAACAAATCCCCGCACTTTGGGAGGCCAAGACAGGTGGATCATTTGAGGTCAGGAGTTCAAGATCAGTCTGGCCAACATGGTGAAACCCCATCTCTACTAAAAATACAAAAATTAGCTGGGTAGTAGTAGCATGCACCTGTAATCCCAGCTACTCAGGAGGCTGAGCCAGGAGAATCACTTGAGCCTGGGAGGTGGAGGTTGCAGTGAGCTGAGATTCAGCCACTGCACTCCAGTCTGGGTGAGAGAGTGAGACCCTGTCTCAAAAAAAAAAGAATTGACTTGAACAGCTTGTGCTGTGGAAATGCAACGTTCCAGTGGCCACCCTCCTGTCCACCTCTGTGCTCCACTGCCACAGGCATCCTCTCCCATGGATACTGCTTTAACCAAAACCAAGATGCTTCCTATGAGGATCTGTGTGACAGTTTCAGCTTCCACCCCCACCCTTGTTTCCAGTTGTCAAAATGCACAAGACAGAGTGGGCCACCCTGCTCTCTCCATTGTATTGTTTTAACTACAGCATCATTTAGGGTAGACCAATTTAAGAAATAATTCTTTTTCTACCCAAAGCCTCTGAAGCAGTAATGTAAACAAAGGGTTTTATTTATATACAAAAATAACAACATCAAAAGAACAAAGGATAGTATAGAAAAGCTAGGCACACTGCATTCAGCACAATTTGTATACAGAAAACATGATGCAAAAATTATTTTTGCTGTAGCAGAAAATTAACCCTACTCCTACTTTTTGGTGGTAATTAAGTTTTCTTATAAAATTGTTCTAATTAATTTTGCTTTTCCTATGTATGGTTTCTGACACTTTATCCTTCACCCTGGGCCTGGGTGTCTGTGCTTAATTCCTCTCTCTTTCTCTTTCTACCTCTTTTTATTTATTTTGAGACAGGGTCTCTTTCTGTTGCCCAGGCCAGAGTGCAGCAGCATGATCTCAGCTCACCACAATCCTCACCTCCTGGGCTCAAGCAATCCTGCCAGCTCTGCCTCCTAAGTAGCTGGGACTACAGGCACATGCCACCATACTCAGCTATTTTTTGTAGAGACAGGAATTTGCCACATTGCCCAGGCTGGTCTCCAACTCCTGGGCTCCCAGTGACCCACCTGCCTTGGCCTCCCAAAGGGCTGGGATTACAGGTGTGAGCCATCATGCCTGGCCAATTCCTCTTTTTCTCTGCTGCACATCCAGATGCATCCAGAGCCAGGCAGAGCACTCGGCTTGACAACATACCCTAGAATCTCAAAAATGCTAAGCTAAAGTTTCCTTAAAACATCTAGAAGGGAAAACAACAGGTTCTAGTATCATGTGTTCTTGTGCCAACTTTGCAATGCATCTGTGTAGTGGGTAAAAATACAGCTTTGGAGCAGAAAGATCTGAGGTCAAACCCATTGTCCAGTTATGGGTCCCTGGGAAGAATGTTTGTCTCTAAATTTTTGTCTCTCCTCCAAACGAAGAGTATAATAATACCTATCTTGAAGAGGTTTATGAAAATTAAATAGCATAATATGGTATTTAGAAAACATGTAGCATAGGTCCTGGCATATATTAGGTTGGCGCAAAAGAAATTGCAGTTTTTGACATATAAAAGTAATGGCAAAAACCGCAATTGCTTTTGCAACAACCTAATAATAAGCATAAAATTACTATTCACTTGTATTTTTAAGACTGACCAATGTTATTTTATCCAGAGACTTTCTAATGAAGACCTTGGTGTGTAGGAATAAGAAATGGGCATCATTGGCTGGACACGGTGGTTCACGCCTGTAATTCCAGCACTTTGGGAGGCCTTGGTGGGTGGATCACAAGGTCAGGAGTTCGAGACCAGCCTGGCCAACATGGTGAAACCCTGTCACTACTAAAAATACAAAAATTAGCTGGGGGTGGTGGTGCATACCTGTAATCCCAGCTACTTGGGAGGCCGACCAGGAGAACTGCTTGAACCCGGGAGGTAGAGGTTGCAGTGAGCTGAGATCGCACCACTGCACTGCAGCCTGGGTGACAGAGCAAGACTCTGCTCCCCATCTCCCAGTCACACAAAAAAAGAAATGGGCATAATTCATGCTAGGTTGATGAGCAACCTTTCACAGGGTGACACTTGTCTCCAGATCCAGTGGATTTACTCAGTTTAACTTTGAAATAAGGATGCACATTCCATAGGGAAGAAGGACAAGGAGCCCTGCCAACGTGGAGTGTGGCTTGATGGCCACTTCCTATTGGAACATTATTCACCGTCCTCACTCTCAGTTCTGGGGTGGCCTGTCTCCAGGGGAAGCAGCCTATCTTACACCTGCCTGTCTCTCTGGTTTATGTCTAAAGCACCATCACCCTTCTGCAGTTTGCAGTGATGTTCCTTTCCAGGTAATGCTATCCCTGTACCCCATCTTAGACCTTGGGCTGGTCAACCATAGTAGATGGGGTGGGCTAGGGAGAGGCAGGACACAGTCCCTAGTGTGGGGTTGTCCTGAAGCTGAAGTAGAAGCACAGACACTGGGAGAAGTCCTGTCTGGCAGCCAGAAGAGAATCTCTAAAGGGCATGGCCAACGCAGACAAGCAGTGAACAGTGTTAATGCGCCTGTTGGAGGAAAGGAGCATCCTGCAGGCCAGGTGGACACAAGGATTAAGAGTCTGGGATTAAGTGACACTCAGAAAAGTAAACAGCCTCAGGACGTTCTATGATTAGGGGATATGGAATGGAAAGTCAGAGGTAGAACTCCACTCTTAGGAAGTAGTATGGTAAAGACTAGAATGTTTCCCACACAGGAAGGATTAGAATAGTCATGAGGACCCAACACAGCCTTGATTGAGAAAATAAGGATATTTGCTGCCAGGATGGGAAAGAACGCAGTGTCTGTATCTCAAGGCCAAAAGTTCAGATATGATTAATACAGAAGCCATGCATTAGAGGTTAGAGAGCTTTCTCTAAACCATTTTGCTGAAATGAAGGTTTGGTCCTAAAGATAAGAATGGAGTTGAGCTTTCAGGCTGAAGTCCTGGGTAGGAGACAGGAAGATGGCAGACAGAAAAAAAGAAACAAGATTTGAGAGGTTGGAATGGAATCTTTGAGTACTCAGCCGTGTATATAACTAGTTCTGCTAACAAAATAGGATCTATAGCAATATATTGCCATTATTTTCAATGGCAAAAAAAAAAAAAACACAATTACTTTTGCACCAATCTAATAATTCAGTAATAAAGGACTCTGTGTGTTCTATGTCTCTGAATAGAAGCACATTTATTAGGTTAACTGTATTCTAAATTATATCTCTTCCATCCAGAATTATGCAGGGCAATTGGACTAACAAGCCTGTTTCACTGGGAGTTGTGTTCTGCCTACTCTCTATCCCAAAACATTATTTTCTCGTGCTGAAGACCAATGGCCAAATTAAAAATGGAAATACCTGTCCATGCTAAGCATCTGTGAGGAACCACACTGTTTCATGACTGTTGAGACAGATTGCTGGTATGCCTTTGTCACCCAAAGAGGTTACAGGATTCCCTGGCAGGCCACCAACCCACAGCCTCCACGACATACAGACACCTCAAGGCTTTATGCAAGGTAGAGGTTCCTGCAAAGGGCATTTCTCCCTAACCTTGTTCATGGGTTAGTTTTTGCGGCTGTTGTTTTTTCTTTTGGCCCCATTATGAAATTTAACCCATTTTGCTTGTGGAATCTTTCATAGAATAAGAAAAATACCATGAAATGAACCACCAACAGTGATAATGAAATCCTTCCCTGGGAAATGTTTGTGTCTCCCACATTTTCTTGACCTCAAAACCTCTTTAACAAATACATTTTAGAGAAAACCTTTTCTGGGCAAGTGGCTAGCTGAGCCATGCCTGGTTCCCTTGGTTGTATGTCTGTGTGCTCATCTTCGGGGTGGTGATGTGATGTTCTTATCCTCTGAGGTGGCGCAGGGGGGTGGACAAAAAGGGTCAGGAAGTGTCTTTTTGTGGCTAATAGCTATCTCTGGCCTCTGGTTCCTCCCACTTCAAAACATACACAGATGGCGGGGCTGAATGCTTGCTGGTGTCCTATTCTGGACTCTTTCTGAAAAGGCTAATACCATACCACAAAGAGAAAAGGTAACAAAAAACAACAGCAGAAGCTAGGGGCTCATGGGAAATGAGGCAGCTCTTTTCTGTAGGAAGAACTAGTTGAATAAGACATGCACATTATTATAGTAAGTTAGGATCAGGAAAAATGTTTTCCAAAGGTTCCTGCAAGACTGTAGGTGAAATAATACAACTTAACACTACTCAGCTAAACATGCCCACATGAACTATAATTCGGCAATAAACGGCGTCACACAACATACTATTATGCTCAGTTTATAAGACACAGTCTCCACAAAAAGTAGCACAAATTACCATGATTTCTACTCTACCAGGCCCTTGGGTGGCTAAGTTATGAGGAGAGCTTAATATATGGCACTACTTAGCAAAGCATTGAGAAAGGGTGATTGAATTTTACTTGAGGCTCCTAGGTTTGGAATAATTCTTTCCTTTAAGAGAAAATGAATGGGTATGCTCTGGTTCTTTAGTCTGGAGCTGGAAAAGAGAACATTATTTGGGGATTTACCAACTCTTCAGTCCCTAGTCCTTATACATCTGCCTTCTGCCGTCAGTCCCCAAACCACAAGCTTTTAATTTTCTCTGAAGATTAAACCAATATTTACCAGTAAGCCTGCATTTATCCTAAAAACTCGTTACTGGAAACTATTGGTTTCAAGTAAATGTTAGATCTTGTTTAAGAACTATTGCCCCTCCTTGGTGGAGCAGGCAAAAAGAACACTGCATTTCTGATAGGAAAACGAAGAAGAAAATTTTCTATCGTATCTATCAAATGGAACACCTTTTCAAGGCATTCATTTGTCATTACTTTTTTAGGATTTCTCGTTAGTCATCCAATCCAATCATTCCTAAATGTTGGCAAGGAATTACTTCCTGTGGAGGGCTTTAGTAGAGTCCGATATAAAAATACAGAATTCCATAAAAAAGTAAAAAGATATTTGGTCTGATATAGATAGGCTAATAATATGGGATTTAATAGAAAGCGTACAGTATCAAAAAGTACACTGTCCCCAAAACGACTTGCTATAAACCCTGTTTTTGCCTTCCTACCACTTGTCATTGGAGTAGACAAATGTTCTTCATCTATTTAAGGCCAACATACTCCCACTTCCAATAACAGAAATAACTGCAGAAAATTCTTAGAAATTTCTAATGAGGTTCTATCTTTTATTTGGAGATTTTGGTAATTAGTGGAGCCTTCCACTGGCAGAATCCAGATAATTGCAATAGGAATCTGGGCAAACTTCCAAGATCTAAGGGAAAAGTCTGCGTGTATCATCAATATAGATTGCTCTAAGGATGTTCCAAAGATCATATAAGAGGTCATTTTAAAGATCTTCCAGCATGTCTCAGAAAAGATAGAGTGTCTCAGTCAAATTCCAGGTGAGCAGCTTACACGTGGCCTATCTAAATTATTCTCATAACAGAGGAAGACAAGCTCTGGTCTTGTCTCAGCTGTTTTGGTCTATTGTTAGGTCTGTGTGAATCACACTTACAAAAGAGCCTGGCTTAGGGCAATGGATGAAAAGCCCCGCAGATTCCTCTCAAAGACCTTATTGTCTGCTTTTCTGGGGAAGACACAAATAAGCCTGACATTGCAGCCTTGGCAGGAACTTGCAGACTTCAGTGGCCACCATGACATTCTTCCTCTCAGCCACATTTCATGCTTCCAGACTGTGTGGAAGGAAAACTAAGGCCTCTTCCTGTGATGTTGAGGGCCCCTTCCCTGAGACTATAAATGGGGAAACAGGCCTCGTATAGCATATAGTGAGGGTTGGGAGGCCAAGGACTTGAGTTCTAGTCCTCCTGGCCTTGCCAGGATGTAATGTGTCTTCATCCTTGACGTTAGGGATTCAATATGTATGTGGTTTTTATATTGCATGATTGTGGATTTTGTTTTTGGTTTTTAGGAGTTGAATCCTTTCTGAAAATAAGATTTTAAGAAGAATCACTGATATAAAATACATAAAATCAATGTAGTTTTGGATGAAATTAGGAGAATGCAGAGTCCCATCCATTCCAATGGTTCTAGTATACCTTGGTAAGCACAAGAAGGGGTTTCACATAAGCCTATGTGCAGGACCAACTGATCTTCAAATATCCTTTATGCGTGAACACAATTTCCAGTTTACTTATCCTTTGAATTTCCATGTTATGAATTATCTATCTGGGACTATTTCCTTGGGAGATAAATGAGATTATAAACTTCAACAGGAATAAATGATCAGAAAACTGAACATGGAGTCAGAAAAATTGCTCCAGCCCTGAGACTTCCATTTCATGAATGTGAGACCTGTAAAAGTCACTCTCAATTATTCTGAATTTATTCATCCTATGATATGAACTTGGCAAGGTACTAGTGGAAACTAGATGAGATAACGCAGTTATTCCTCACTATTAAAGTCTTCACTCTCAGGCCAGGCATGGTGGATCATGCCTGTAATCCCAGCACTTTGGGAGGCCTAGTGAATCACAAGGTCAGCCTGGTGAAACCTCGTCTCTACTAAAAATACAGAAAAATTAGCCAAGCATGGTAGCATGCGCCTGTAATCCCAGCTACTAGGGATGCTGAGGCAGGAGAATTGCTTGAAATAGGGAGGCAGAGGCTCCAGTGAGCTGAGATCTCACCACTGGACTCCAGCCTGGAAGACAGAACAAGAATTCATCTCAAAAAACAAAAAAATAATAAAATAAAATCTTCACTCTCTAAACCCAGGAACCAAATATATTTGGAGAAATATTTTTAATATAAAGATTCCTTATAAATTTGAACACATAATTTTATTATTTTTATCTCAATGAATTATTTTGAGATATTATTATTTGTGATGGCTTAATGCTCTAAAAGATGTGAAAGTGCTTAAGAAGTTGAGTTCCACCCAAATACAAATTATGTTTTATATCAATTATTGAAGGAAGTTGATATTAAGTTACAAAGATGGCCAACCTCTGTTACAAATCTATACCAGTTTATCAAATGACCCTGACTTTAAATAATAGTATTCTTTATGACCTGTTCCAGTAGCTATGGCTGTCACAAAAACTGGGTTTGATTTCAGGGAACAGTTCATGATATCAATTGTCTGCAAATCAAGCATGGAAACAAATTATCAAGCATCAAACTTTAAAAATAAAAACAAAAAACTCTGAGTAAACCCCAGGAAATGGGGAGAAAAATAAAACGTGACCCTTTAGAGTAAAGAACCTGAAATTACAGTTGAGAAATGGTATCAATATAGTATGAGTCTATGAGGTACCATCATGAGAGGCTAATGCAAGCTGCTTCAGATGTGATTCTGAATATCAGAGCGGAGAAATTCATAGACAGCTCAGAAAAGCTAGAGTCACTGGAGCTACTTTATGAAAAAAAAAATGAATAGAGTCTGACAGGGCAGGTGACTGGGATGGTAGGGGCAGGATGTATATACAATCTGCATATAATAGAAGAACTGTGCCAGGTGTGGAATTATTGAAATATTCCCATTGCCCCTCCCCTAATGGAGATCCTTTCCAGGGACAGTGCTCCAAAACACACACACATCCCTTTACAATAGCACAACAGAAGAGATCATTTTCAACATGGTAGGGGTCTCCAAGATCCTGCTCTCCTCTATGACTGCATTTATCCTCTTGGGTTGGAACTCACAATATACTGTTAAGTATTTTGAATATCACTGCTGTTCAGAGTGATGACTAGCAATGGTTTTCCAGGCAAATCACCAGCCTAACCCAAAGCCTTGAGCTAAGTTATTGGTTTACTGGATGCTGTGCAGAGGATCTGAACTTCAGGAGTCAAGAACACTCATCTCTGATTCCATAACTCTTTCTTCAAGATGGCAGCCTGGATGGCCATTTCCCCAGTTGACATAGGTTACTTTGACCTTAAGATTGTTTACATAAAGCTGAGAATTAGCCATCTAGTTGGTCTATCAGTTACAAGTGGCCTCTGATATGCCAAGCTCAACAGTGAGTAGGCAGAGTTCTTGCCTCTTGGTGTTTACAGTCTAGGAGGGGAGAGATAGTCTTTCTTGCTGCGTTAGTTTCCCAGGGCTGCTCTAACAAGTTATTACTCACAGAAATTAATTTTGTCACAAACTGGGAGGCTAGAGTATGAAATCAAGTCGTCTGTAGGGCTGCACTTTCCTATGGCTCCAGGGAAGAGTCCTACCTTGCCTCTTCCAGCTTCTGGTGTTTCTTGGCTTGGAGCTGCATAACTATAATCTCTGTATATGTCTTCACATGATTGCCTTATCCATGTTTGTGGTTTAAACCTTAGAAGAACACCTGTTACTGCAGTTAGGGACACCCTGACTCCAGGATGATCTTTAACTTAATCGCATCTGCAAAAACTCTTATTCTAGACAAGGGCACATTCTCAGGTTCTGTTCTGAGGGTTAGAATATGGACATATCTTTTTGGGGGGCCATCACTCAGCCCCACTATACTTACCTTGAAAGAAATAAGTTCAGGTGTGTGGAGTTGGGGATTAAGGAAGGCTTTCCTGAGGCCATGTTGATCAGGACCTGAAGGATGCCAGGTAGAGGCAGGTGGCATAAGGAATACTCCAGGGTTAAGGAGGATAATAGGCACAGGCTAGAGGACAGAGGTGTGGAGGGACAAAGGACTTTAGAAGAATCTGCTGTCGATGGAACAGAAAGCACACAGCAAGTAGATACTAAAATTTTCCCTAAGAGCAATGTAAGTTCAATGAAACATTTTCATATGGGAAATGAAAAAACTAGATGTTTTTTTAAAGTCTTGTTCCAGCTGCAGTGTGGGGAGAATTGTTTGGCAGGAGTCAAGAGAAGATTTGGGGAGATCTGTGTAAATAATTGCAGTATTTGGGGGAGAAATTGCAGTGACCTAGATTATTGTGGAACCAATGGAACTAGAGCTATGCGGGCTTCTCTGACAGATATGCAGGAAAGGGAACGAGCAGAATTTGGTCCAGTCTGAATGTGGGAGTTAAAGGGAATGAAAAAGCCAAGAATGACATCCAAGCTTCCAACGTGAACAATTGGGTACAAAATATTGCCCTTTACTGATACAGGAAACACCAGAGGGGTGGCCAGTTGTTTCTTTGTTTTGGCCAAGGAAGAGGTCACTTAATTTTCTGATTTCCCAAGGAAGAAAGGGAAGCACTCAAAGGCCATGTGATTTAACCAGGCTGAGCAGAAAGCAGCAGCAGAGCCCAGGAGAGAGCTCAGGGCTCTCACCCTCAGTGCTTCGTTCCCATCACTGTACATAGGCTGCCTTTCCTTCCTGTTATCTAAAGCTACTCTCTATTGTGCTTTTATTTTGAGGTTGAAGGATTTTTTTCTAAGTGCAGAAAGCGATTTTTATTCTGTGTAAAAATCACCTCCATCTGCTTTATTCAGGGGTCTCACCCTTGCCTTACAATTTCAAGAACCCTTTGCTTGCCATTCACAGGTTGAAGTATTTCTGCCCTAAGCTAAGATTGGATAAGGAGGTCTGCAGGAGCTATGTCTTACTATCATTTCTAGGTTGACTTAGAGCTTAGCATAGCCTGTGAACGTCTGTTCTTCAGGGATACTCTCCCATGTCACATGCGATTTCTCAGAACCACTTTGTTTGGTTGTACCTATTTCCAGCTCCTCAATTCATTTAAAGGATTGCTACTCTGGCCATTCGTTAAACTCCACTCACTATTTTACTGACTCTCCCCACCAAGTAAAAATATTTGAAAAGAGAGAACGAGCATTTACTCACAAAAAGGACAATAAGGAAATATGCTTGAACCTCAAAAGATGTGGAGCTCTGGGCCAATGAAGCCTCATGTTTGTGTTGATTCTTATTTGGTGAAAACTGAGTGATCTATTTCTAACTGTTCTTCTAATGTGTGCAATCATTACCTCATACTCAAGTGACAAAATATTTGAGCAGTATTGTTACTCTGTATCTTTTCCCAAGGATTTGCAGTAGTTCTTAGGCTCTAAAATTTTTGTTTTAATTTACTTATTGATTGATTTGAGATAGGATCTTGCTTTATTCCCCAGGCTGGAGTGTACTGACACCACCATGACTCATTGCAGTCTCAACCTCCAAGGCTCAAGTGATCCTCCTGCCTCAGCCTTCCAAAGTGCTGGCTTCACAGGTATGAGCCACCATGCCCAGCCGCTATGATTTTTAATAGCAAAACATGTTTATCCTCTAAAATTGAGTTGTAAACAATATTCTATGGTCTTTATAACATTCATAATGCAGTTTCTTGCCAGCCCTATTGGGATTAGGGAAAAGATAGAGCCAGGGGATTAGAGAGAGTTTCAAAGCTAAATTTAGGGAAGTATTACTTTATCCTTGGAAAGATGTTTGATTACTTAGCTAATTATTGTCACCATGCTTTAAAATAACCTATCTTGTGATTTGGTTGCTGTTGGCATTATACTTTATTTTAAGAGGACTTCACAGAAAATCAGGGAGGTAGTAACTCTGTGCAGAACACCAAAACTTATAATTTTGCAAATTCCTGAAGCCACTGCTATATAAAAATGCATGTCTTATATTTACATTCATATCTGCATGGCCTTTATAACATTCATAATGCAGTTTCTTGGTTTCCATTATATAATGCCAGAGGGGGTAAATGAGTTAGGACAGCTTTCAAACCAAATTGTTTGGATTGCCAGATCATTACAAAAAACACAGGAAGATTTGAAAATTACATAGGGCTTTGCAAAGCTGTGGAGCATGAGCTCTGCCTTCTCTTGTCCTGTACAGACAGAGAGTGTTACTAATACACAAAACAGACTTAGGACTGCTTTGGGCTGTAAATTTTCCCTGGTTCCAGTCAGCCAGAGTGCTGGGATAAAGGAGAGAATTACCGTTCAACTCACATGTTTTTAAATAAGCCCACTTACACTAACATTATTCCCTCCTACACAAAATAAAACAAACAAGCAAAAGGTCTTAAGGAAAGAATGAAGTCAAATCTTCTGTTTGGGTTTGTTATAGAAAAAGCAGAATTCTGGTAAGCTGCATATGGCAAAGGAATAAATATGTTCCTCAGATTAGCAGTACAGAGTAATATTAAAGATTATAGCTAGAAATATTGTCTTACCTAACACCAATTATATCTATGTCCTCACAACTTACCTGTTAACTATGCACTGAAGCAGAGCTGAAAGGTAATATGAATCCTTCACATATGTTCCAAGGAATGACCACCTCTGCTGAGCTGATCAAAACATGAGCATATTTTGTTATCAATCATATTTTGTATTGTCCCTTTTATGACATCTCTTGACCCTGCAATTTCTTTGATTTTGTGAATGGTCATGGCATTTGGTTGAATTTCTTTTCCTATACTTATTTGGATTTATTTATTTTCTGTCTTACTGATAAAGTGTTCACTGTGTACATGGCATCCTGTAGTTGTAAGGAAAATAGAGATCGTTAAGACACCTTCCTGGGCCATGAGAAGTGTGTCATCTCATACAGAAGCTGTAGTGGAATACAGTGAACTAGGACATAAAGCTGAAAAATGTCACTGGCATGGGAGTCAAAGAAAGAAGGAGGCTCTTATGTTGGGGGCTTGGAGAAAATCCTTATAGAGAAAGTAGGAATTGAAATGGATCTCAAAAGATGGAAATAATTTCTATAGATGCATATTGTGAGGGAGAAATGGGGAGTTTCATGCTCAAGAGACAAGATGAGGCAAGGGTGTGGTTGCATGGAGATTTGGGGCATAAATAATGCATATTTCATGGTCAGGTGTGGATGCAGTACAGTACAAAGCCAGGAGAGTTGTGGACTAAACACTTGAAAAGGCTGCCCTGAGATCATATATCAAGGGGGAAGTTTCTGGGCCAAGCAGAGTTGTGATCAGAGCAGGGCTTGGCTGCCTATGTCAAAGGCTTAAGTGAGAAGGACTGAAGATCAGAATTACTTTACAGAGACATAAAAATGGAAGAAAAGAGCTGGGATCTACAGTACTTAATTACTATTGAGAGCAAAGGAAAGGTAGCCAAGTTACTTTGCATCTGTGGCCTCAGAGCCAGGAAGAGGAAAAGTTGCTTTGGATGGGTGTCTGAGATTTTTGAGCTTCTGTAACTTGGTGAATCTTGTTTCCATTACAGAAAGAGGAGAATCTGAGGCAGAGGTTGGTTTGGACCTCAGCGATGATGTGTATTGTTTTAGACATTAATTTTGCAGTGCTGGTGAGATATTCAGGTGGGAATGTTCAAGAGGCACTTGGAAATACAGGCAAAGATCGCTGGATAGAGATCAAGAATAGAGACATAAATTTGGTATGAATGTTTACGTAGATTATGGCTGAAGCCAGGAGAATTGAGGATGAGAAAGAAGATGGAAAGAATCTCAGGGAACACCTACATTAATGATGAGTCAGAGAAAAAAAATCAGTGAAGGAGGCCAAAGAGAAGACGAGATGAAGGAGAAGCAGAGACTGAAACATCACAGAGGCCAAGGGCTGGAGGGAAGAGCTCATCGTCAGAAGTGTGCAATGTTACAGGCAGAGGAGGGTCACTCCCTCTTCCACACTCTCTTGCCAGCCTCAGCTCTCAGGAATGGAGAGGCCTGCAAAAGGTTTCCGCTTTCTCTGACTCCTCTCTCCATCTCCAGCCCACACCAACTACCACTCCCTAATTAATTTTCTAAAACACTGTTTTCATCTTGTCATCTCCTGGCTGAAAAGCCTACAGTAGCTCCCTCTTGCCTATGGAAATTCAGATGTTGAGCCTGTATTCAGGCTCAATTATTCAGGCTCCATTAATTAACACCATCTTATCTGCCTGGCTTTCTCTTTCATTCATCTCCAATACATTTTGTTCGCGCCAGGCCAGGACTCTCGCTGTCACAACACAAGCCACACACGTTTTGACTACCATGCATACATTTTTTTCCAGTTTCTCTGCTTTCAATCCCATTTCCCTCCTCCCTGCCAAGACAGACACTATGCCAACATGGAAATTGAAATAAAGCCTCTCTGCTTCATTCTCTTCTCTTACAGTCTGGAACTGATTCTAGCCTATTCATTTATTACATTATTATTATTTTCTTAATTATTCGAGACTTTTTAAAATTATTGCATTCCTAAAACAACAAACAAGAGCTTTATTTCTCTGTATCCTAAAAGCATCCAGCAAAGCATGGATTGCACAGCAGATACTTACGTGTAGACTGGGACTATCTGAACTTATCTATTTAATGTGGTCTAATGTGTTGGTAATTGCCCAGGATATGCTCCAAGGTACTTCCATTGCAAAACACCAACTCCACCATCCGCCACTTTTGCAGATTCATTTATTCAGATCACGAAGGCTTTACTGCTGGGCTATGAAGACAGTGGCCTAATAGGGTAGCCATGACCAAACATTTCCATTTTCACAGAATGCTGTATTGGATGGTGATGTTTTCTGTGTCCGAAGTTCGCTATAGAATGAGACAACCCTTATAAAAAGTTAAATCTTATTAACTATCTCTTGAACAGTTAAGAGGGGCAGCTGGAAAGAAATAACAGAGGACACCTGAAGGCCAATGTTACCTGCTTTGAATTGTGCCGCCCAGTGTTATCCTGGCATTTCCTTTTTGCAGGAGAAAGTAACCATTTTGTAAAACTGAAGTATTCATTTTTGCCTTTCATTCCCTATGATCGCCATCACTCTTAGGGAGCAATATTGCTCCTAACTTTTCTTTGGAGGAATGGCTTCCATACCTAAACTGGCATCTTCGGGTAAGCTATAGATCCATTCCTAGGGAAAATCAGGACCAACATGGGTCTGGAGGGAAGCAGGGCCTTCAGAATATGCTTGATGGCAAGCTGTGATCAGCACGTGGTCCCCAAACTCAGCCCAGGTAGAAAGCAGTGAAATTGCTGTATAAGACATTTTTCAAAAGACATAGTTTGCATTTGGGAGCCCATGGCGGGTGGATCACTTGAAGTCAGGAGTTTGAGACCAGCCTAGCCAAAATGGTAAATCCGTGTCGCTACCAAAAAATATACAAAAATTAGCCAAGTATGATGGTGCGTGCCTGTGGTCCCAGCTACTCAGGAGACTGAGGAAGGAGAATTGCTTGAATCCAGGAGGCAGAGGTTGCAGTAATCTGAGACCATGCCACTGAACTCCAGCCTAGGTGATGAAGTGAGACTCTGTCTCAAAAAAAAAAAAAAAAAGAGAGAGAGTCTATCTTACAGTCTCCCTAATGTCCAGAATTCAATGTGGTTAAAACTGAAATTAACTAAGCCTTGACTTTGACTAGCAAAGATCCTTTGCAGGAGCTGGTCTTAGGTATGCGTAATAAGTAGAGTGTGATGGAAATTAAACCTTTGAACCTCTTTCAATGGCTTTGTTTTCCTCTCATTCCTTCCTACTGTGACATTCTGTGTTGGGGTTATGGAAGAGAAATGAAATTGAAAAGACTTTTGTCAGTATTTTGGGGAAGCTGAAACCCCCTATTTAGTGCCAAGATAAACAAGACTGGGCAGCTAGATTGCGATATTCTCTCACTTGCAATAGCTGAGAATCATACAAGTAAATCTCAGTTCAAAATGTGCAAAAAAAAATCAGAAACCTCAGAAAAGGCAAAGAAATAATAGAGATCTAATGAAAACAGTCAGATGCATCCCGCTGTCAGTGTGCAAATTCAAATATGAAAAGGGCACGATTCAGAGCAAATTGTTGATGTGGGTCTTGGAGAGGCTCCAGGACCATCGGTGACTCCCAGGTGACCACACTCAAGCTTCATTTTTCCCAGAGATCCCCAATTTGCATTTTAACAAAAAGCAAAGCTCTTCAAATCTCAGCCTTCAGAGGCAGAATGAGAAACAGTAGCTTCTAGAAGAGGATCTACCCCAAGATAGATTCTTTTTCACAGCTCACTTGGTCTAGGTGTGAGTGCCAACTCAAGTGACCTCTTAGGTCAGTGCTTCCCAAAGTGCTGACCCCTGACAAACAGCATCAGCATCACTTGGATACTTGTTAGAAATGCAATTTCTTGGACTCCATCCCAGACTTACTAAGAGAGCTACTCAGGGTGAGATTAGCAATCTACATTGTAACTTGACTTTGGGACCTCTAACCTAGACCAGGAAATTAGGGCTCCTGCTTTTGACCCTCTCCCTTTCTACCTCCCCTTCATCCTTCACCTACCACCTTCTAAATTCGAAAAACTAGAGCTTCTACAGCCCACATGGGGAGCAGCCTTTGCAGAAGGGAAAGAAAGCGCTCTTAGGATTTGTCAAAAAATTAATAATTATTGGTTGAGAAAGGAGAAACCAACTGGAAAAGCATTCTTTCCAACCAATCAATCGATGATAGCTGAATGTGTGTTCACACTACACACACATACAACTATGTAGTGTAGTATAGTGGTGCCAGCCACTTGCTCTGGGGCCAGAAGCCCTGGAGTCAAATCTCAGCTCTGACATCCGCTTGTTGTATGACATCAAGCAAAGCATTTTACCTTTCTGCATGTATCTTTATTTCTTATCTGTGAAATAAAGAGAAAAACACACCACCTCATGGGGTTGCCATAAGAATCGTATGTGTAAATAGATGTGACGTTTTTAGAATCGTGCCTGATATGTAGTAAGTGCAATCTAATTGTTGGCATTAAAATCTAAGAGCTTCAGCTGGGCGCAGTGGCTCACACCTGCAACCCCAGCACTTTGGGAGCCTGCAGAGGGTGGATCACAAGGTCAAGAGATTGAGACCAACCTGGCCAACATGGTGAAACCCCGTCTCTACTAAAAATATGAAAATTAGCTGGGCCTAGTGGCACACACCTGCAGTCCCAGCTACTCAGGAGGCTGAGGCAGGAGAATCGCTTGAACCCAGGAGGCAGAGGTTGCAGTGATCTGAGATTGCACCACTGCACTCCAGCCTGGTGACAGAACAAGACTCCATCTCAAACAAACAGACAAACAACAACAACAACAACAAAAATCTAAGAGCTTCATAATTTCAAGTCAGCAAAATTGTTAGCTTTCCCTGACTTTGTTGGCTCAAAGAATCTTTGTTTACAAATTTAAGATCATGGATTAAGCATGGTGGCTCATGCCTTTAATCCCAGTGCTTTGGGAGGACAAAGCAGGAAGATCACTTGAGGCCAGGAGTTCAAGACCAGAGTAGGAAACATAGTAAAACCCTGTCTCTAAAACAAACTTCAAAAAAATTAGCCAGGTGTGGTGATGCGCAACTCTAGTCCCACCTTCTGAGGAGGCTGTGGTCGGAGGATTGCTTCAGTCCAGGAGTTCTGAGGCTGTGGTGAGCTATGATGGTGCCACTGCATTCCAGCCTGGGCAACAGTGCTAGACACTGTCTCTGAAAAAATAAAATAAAAAAGTAGAAAGAAAGAAGTTTAAGATTGTGGATAGCTGGGTTATAGTGATAAGTAAAAAGAACCTGAATTTTACTAGGTACTCAAGTCTCTTCTTATAAATGGAATCCACTCCTTTTGTCCTGTCTACCCTGAGATATCTACAGAGAGCAGACATACACCCTTCCCAGAAAGCACGTAAGTGGAAATGGAAATTCCAGGTCAGCCTATTGCAGAGAGAGGCTCGGGGAGGGAAGTTGGTGCTCCACGCCTGCCTGGCACCGTGAAGTCCACTGCAGGGCTTGACTGGTTTTTATGTTTTTACTCAAGAAACTCAGAAGGCGGGTGCTGAAGGAAGAAACGGGAGGAGGCTGGAGATCGGGTAGACAATGGGAGGGTGGCTGTGCTCCAGGCAGTCCTCAGAGAGGAGCCACTGCTCCTTTGTCTGGACAATACAGACTGCAGGGCTGTAATCTGAGTGGGAAGCGGGCAACACAATCAAAGGGCTCAGGCTCCGCAAGGCCAGTTCCCTTCAGCATCAGTTCACTGTGTGACTCCCCAGGGCCCCACCAGGGGAATCAGATGGACGTGAAAGGGGGAATGGAGACAGATTTTTGGAGACTTTGGTTTCTAATCAATTGTTCTACCTGACCGTGATGCCGAATATGCTCCTGACATCCTAAATTTTCTTGAAAACACAAGGCCATATTCTCAATGGAGCTTATTTGGCTCCACTTCTTCCTGCTCTACCTAGTCACATTGCCCATTCAGCCTAGGATTTTGGCTTTAGGACCCTGTCCCATTCTGGACAAACCTATCAGAAAACACTTTTGGCTTGTTCTCTACAAAGATGTATATTACAGAAATATTCTATTTTATTTTTTCTTGGACTTCACACCTCTGAGAATAGAGTTTTTTCCAGTCTTTCAAACCACTTTGAAAGATAACCTAATTACACGCGAGCAAATAGTTAAAGTGGGAATAAAGAACCATGTGAAAAAGCTAGAGACATGAATTCTAGCTTTAACAGAAGAGTTAGGGCGAACCCCATGTATACCCTCTGGCTGGCAAATACTCCTTTAATATTTCCTTCAGGATTCTTCTGGATTAAGTTTTCTTTGTGAATATGCCCATCTCCATGCTCTATACCACTTTGATAAATAAAAAGGAAGTCAGTTCCCCTCTCTCCGGTCCCCTACTACATACACATTTTTATAGCCTGTCTAATCTCATTCATTTTGTTCTGGTTCTGGCAGAGATATCAGTGTCTGGGAAAATAAATTATTTAAAAACCAGTCTGAGACGGAGTCAACACAACATCAAAACCGCCTATAAATACGTCACTATATTGCAGGTTTAAAACATTTGCTTAGAAGTTTATGTCAAACAACTTCCGCCTCACTTCTGTACATTGATGGGTAGTAGATCAATGAAACTCATATCACTCCAATTATGAAAATTCATGTCATGAGAACTTTTGAGCCTAGTAGACAGCTCTAGGATATCATGATTTAGCAAAGTGGTTCCCCCAAAAGTGGAAACCTCTCAGATATATATGGCCATACCATCCCTATTATACGCAATCTGAGAATTGCTTCTCCTTATAGGGTCTCTTACCAGCCTCATTCCCTCCATGCTATTTAACTGACAAGGCAGATGGATTTTACTGCCTAGCATTTTTCATAATCTATCCATGGATTTCCAATCTCACCAAGAAGACCACTGATTTCTCTCCATGGAGTTTCCATTCTCCCTCCATCTGGCCTTGAGGATCCCTTCACTATGTGTTCCATAACCCACACTTTAGTCCATGATCCTGATGAAGTCTGACCATGTGCTTCCACTCCTCAAAACCCTCCATGAGCCCTCAAGATGAAGTCCACGCTTCTAAACCTGTGTTAGCAGGTGCTTCTCCTTCTTGCCCCTGTTTGCCATTCCAGTCTCATCTCTTGCCCCTTCTTGTCTCCTATTCTAAAAATAATCAAATTTGCTTCAGACTCTGAACTGGGTCATCCTTCCCATTCTCTGTCCTCTGAATACTCTTGCATGTTCTACTTTCCACCTCTATCTACCACCCTCACCTTCCCCTTCAGTTGACTAACTCTTAAGTCAGTTTCAGCTTAAACAACCTGACCCCAGCAGTGGTCCTTCAATCCTGCCACAGTTCCAACCCATGTCCCATGGCCTGACTTTTCCTAGCCTACCACTGTTGGTTCTCTATTGTGTATTTTCCCAGCCTAATTATCTGCATGTGAGGCTGAACTATCACTCTGCAGTTGGGACCACATTAGTCCTACTTACTGTCATATCCCTCCTACTAACTCTTTAAGATGGCCTTTTAGAACACTTTACACATCAGGAGAATTAGTTAAGTGCACAGTATTTTATTGATGGCATTGTTTGTGATTTTCAACCTAGACTTTTTATATTGCTGCTTTTGATGATAGACGTTTCACTGACTGGCTCCAGGTCAGTCTGATTTCACCAAGCCTTCAGTGTGCTCAAGCAGTAAGGACTCCTAGGGAGAGCAAGCAGATGTCTCTGTTTTCCTATAACAATTCCAGTTTGTACTCAGTAGAATTATTAGTAGTGCCCTCTTGAATTCTCCAAAGGTTCCCAGATTGGGTGACTCATTTTAAGGTCTCCATATTGATAGCTTAGGTCCCTTCCTTGAACATTCAGGCAAATTTCAACCTTCCTAAAAAGCACCGACATGAGGGAAAATTAATAACTTTTCAGTTAATTCATTTTCTAGGCCACCAGAGTAGCCTCCTGAGAGGGGCTGACACTCATCTTTAGGTATAATGTACACACACCACCCAACTATCAATGAATATTCCAAGTGCTGTTTTTCAAATGCTTTGGGTCTTTCTTAGAACATGGAATAAAGAAACAAGTACAGATTCATAATATACTGAACAAAATCTGTGTGTGCAAGAGTCTGAAGAATTTTCTCAATACTCAGGACCTCTTATTTACCTTTGAGGCAGAGCCCAGGAGACATTTGCTTTTTTGTTTTGTATGTGTGTTTTGTTGTTGTTATTACTGTTTTGAAGGGTTTTTTTTGTTTGTTTTAAATCCCCTGACACTACCATCTTTGTCCTACACTATCCCACTCCTATACACCGCAATTGGGGAGATTTTTCCCCCAACCTCCGCCCCACTCCTATACAGCACAATTGGGGAAAAATCTTTTAAAACAATTATCAAGATTGGCTGCCTACTGTGATCAAATTCATTAGATAATAGCTAAACTCTACATTTCACTTGTGCACAATGTTTTACTTTTTTCTCTCTCCCTTTCTCTCTCCACTATTCACATGGAAATAATGCCATAGTTGTCTAGGGATAAATTTGAGGTGCTCTCCGAGGACCTGGCATATTTCAGAAAACACTGGCAGAGGGTGGATAGGTATCTCTGGCAGCAAGAGAGATGAGAAAAGAGAGGACAGTAACTCCTTTAAAAGATTTATTTTCCCAAACTAATTGTCACTATTAGTGATTACTCCTAAGTAATGTTAATTTTTTTAAAAATTGGAAATAGCAAAAATGTAAAAATGAGAATATTCTTTTTAAAATAAAGTTACACATATAATATTATACTCTATATACTCTAAATTTTGGATCATAACAAGTAAATATTGTATTTTATAGTTCCCATTAGACTGAGAATAATTTCCAATGATGTTGAATATTATTTTAGAACAGTGTTTTGCAATAGAGGGTTTGCATCAGATTCCACTGGAGATTTACGTAAAAATGACTCCTAAGTCCTGTACCAAACCAAAAAAAATCAGAAAGAGGGTGTGGGGGATAGAAGCGCTGAGTCATGAAGCTTGGATTCAAAGATCTCCTTGGGTAACTTTGACGTGTAACCCATTTTCTCATTTTAAGAACCACTGTTAGAAACCATGTCTAATAATGACAGTATTCCACGGATGGATAAGAGAATTTAACCAGTTCCCTATTGCTAGCCATTTGGGTTGTCGGATTTACTAGGTCCCAGGATTTTCCTTTTTAAAGCTAAAGCGATTTACTCTACTCCAAAGATTTGTCACCACTTAAACAATCTGTGAGAAAGCCCATCTTATTAACGTCTATATACTTTTAAAATGGAGACAAACATTGTCAGTTCAATAAATGAATAACGGTTTTCACCATATATCAGATTGCACTACCTTGTTTTCTAGTAGGTTTATAATTTATCTGTGTTTATTGACCATTTATGTTTTCCATCCTTTCATTCTCTTGAGGAGCTCATCTCTTTTCTTTTTAATTTGTAAAATCTCTGTATTTTTAAGAATAATATTCATTTTTCTTATATTATTGTGATATGTATTAATGATTCTCTTTCTTTTGGCTTTTAATTTCATTTGATGTTTTGTTATGTACAGACTATGTAATCAAATGTAACACTACTATTCTTCATATTCCTTCTTTGTGAATATTCTCTTGTTGCAGTCAAATAATCTCTTTTTTTCAGGTCTTCTATAGATTAATTCTATAATCCATCTGGAATCTATTTTCATGTATGATTTGAAGTAAGATATCTGGTTTATTTCTTTCCAAATGTTTTATCAACTTTTCAAATAACACTTTAATAAATAATTCCTTTTTAATCCCTCTAATTTAAAATATCAAAATTATCATGACAGGATGTTTAGATATAGAGGAATCTTTTTAGTTGTTTTCTTCTGTTCTACTGATTGTCTTCTAGCACTAATATCATGCTTTTTAATAATTGTAGCTTCATACTACATTTCAGTATAAAAAAATGCAACTTTCCCCTCATTGGTCTTGTTTCTTAAATTTTTGTCACTTAGAATCACTTCAACAAGTTTTAAATATATTTTGATTTCAGTTTGAAATAGAATTGCATTAATTTTATTCAATATTAAAAGAGGAATTACTTTTCTTTCAATAACTGGTTTTCCTAAGAAGAAAAATATATTTTTCCATTTAATCAAATTTTGGTTTATGCCACTAAGTAGGGTTTTAGCTTTTCTGAAATAGGTACTAAATAACTTTATTATTCTTATTGACATATGGTTTATAGTTAAGTTGATATTATCAAGTTTATTTTACTCAATATTATTCTGAACTGTGAAATAGAAAAATGATTTTTGTATGTTTATTTTGTACCTCACCACCTTTAAAAATTATTACTAATACTTTTCAGTTGATTCACTTAGGCTTTATAGATTGCAAACTGTATTATCTATAAAAAATTTTATTTCCTCTTTCCCAAATGTTATACTTCTTATGAATTTTTATTGGTTTTTCAATGACAAGACATTTTATAAAAGTCATAAGTAGTAGTGCTAATAGGAGGCATACTTTTCTGACTTTTAATAAGAATGTCTTTGGTATTTCATGGTAAGCATGAGATCGGCCTTTGGTTTGTGGTTTCTATAGTATTTTTAAAATCAGGTTAAAGAAATCTTCATTATCATTCTGAGAAAATCTTGGCACTGCGTTTATTTTTTAACTTTATTTGAACTATTTTTAGACTTATAGAAAAGTTGAAAAATAGTACAAAGAGTTTCCATTTATTCCTCTTTCAACTTTCTCCAATTTGAACATGTTATACAACCATAGTACATTTATCAGAACCAGGAAATTAACCCTGGTACAATATCATTAATGGGCTTTTTAAAAAGATATATTTGATAGGTAATGAATAAAATGTTCAAACATAAAAATGTATTTATTATAATAAAATCTCTGAGGGAAGTGGAACAGAAATATACATGTAAAGAGAAAAAGGAAAGGTGTAGAATTTTGAAATTTAAAATAAGAGCTATTTTTGCTTATTCTTAAGTGGAAGATAATGGTTATCAAATTGTGATATTTTATTAGATAGTTCTAAAGAATGGTTTTATTTACAATTTTCACATTTATATTTCAAAAATTACATTATTTTCAATTATTTAAAATTTGATAAAAGTTATCTAATTTGAAATTAGACAACAACTTTGACATGTATAAAGCTATGTAATTTTTGAAATTTTTTTGCTGGCACACAAGCAACAACCTGATGACCATTGCTTTACTTTACTATGAAGATTCTACTGCATTCAAGTGTGAAACACTTCATCAGCTCACTAGAAATATTAATCAAATGGATTGTTTGCAAAGATTAGCCCCTCTATTTGAATGAATGAGTTCATCTATTCAGGGGAAATTATATATCCATAGCCCACACAACAGCCTAATTCTAATTTATCTGAACTACTGCAGTGGCTGTATATAAACCGTGGCTCAAATAGTGTAAGCTACATTGAATGCGTGTTATGATATGAGCTACCAACTTCCGATTTCTGTTAAAAATACAAAGTAGGCCAGGTGCAGTGACTCTTGCCTGTAATCCCAGAACTTTGGAAGGCTGAGGAGGGAGGATCATGAGGTCAGGAGGTTGAGACCAGCCTGACCAACATGGTGAAACCCCATCTCTACTAAAAACACAAAAATTAGCTGGGTCTGGTGGCAGCCACCTGTAATCCCAGCTACTCTGGAGGCCGAGACAGGAGAATCACTTGAACACGGGAGGTGGAAGTTGCAGTGAGCCGAGATTGCACCACTGCACTCCAGCCTGGGCCACAGAGAGAGACTCCATTTCAAAACAAAACAAAACAAAACAAAACACAAGATATTGGGTAACCTCAGGTAATTAGTGTGAACTTGAGGTGATCAGTTAACACATTATTGAAGTTATAACGGGAAAGAGATCCTCATCCAGACCCCAAGAGGGGGTTCTTTGATCTCACACAAGAAAGAATTCAGGGTGAGTTCACGGTGCAAAGCAAAAGCAAGTTTATTAAGAAAATTAAGTGGTGAAAGAATAGCTACTTCATAGACAGAGTAGGGCATTCCCAGAAGAGGAGGAACATATCACCCTAGGTATAATACTTGTTTATTTATAGGATAAAATTAGATCATGGGGAGATGTGCTCTGCTACAAGGGTTTCTGAAAAAGGATGAACTTTCTTAAATAATATAGTTTGCAAGAATTGATAGTATTATATTTAAAGCAAAATTAGGAATGCTTCTGTTCTCAAGATATTTGGATATTAGGACACTCCTAAGTCTGGGTCTGTTTAGTAAATGCTATCAATCTGTTCTCTTAACTGTAAACATCTAGAAGCTAGGAATACCTAACTTTCTAGGAATGCAGCCCAGCAAGTCCCAGCCTCGTTTTTCTAGCCCTCACCCAAGATGCAGTCACTCTGGCTCAAACACCTCTGACATATCTCTCCCCTCCCTTCACAAAAGAACCCTTAATCCTCGTGCTTGCAGAGGGATGGAGATCCATCTTCTGTAACTTCTTCAGGCTGAATAGGGGTGATGACATTCCTGACTAACTATTGGGTCTCTTGTATTCCAGGTAGAGAGGAGCTCAGTCAGAAAGCATTGGTAAGGTAAGGGTTATTCATAGCTGAGTTCTGACAAAAGGTGATATCTGGAAGATTAATAAGTATCCAATTTAAGAAAGCATTGAGTAAGCTTGTCTTGCATTCTTACCCAAAGAGAACCACAATATACTCCACAGCAGCAAAGCAAAATAAGTAAAATCATTCCAAGTAAACTAAACAGGAAGACTTTCCAAGAACTGGGCAGTTGCTGGAACTAAGTCGATGTAGGGTCGATTGACAGTGCATCCATGGCAGAGATAGGAATGTCTAAAGCTTTCATAGCCAGGGTAACATGTGAATAGTCTGGAACATACACACAACATTCAGTTTTGATCAAAGAAGAAGTTCCTCCTTGGACCACTGTTAAAATATCCAAAGCCATACAGTTTTGTAAGGCTACCTGCCTAATCTGAGAAGTTTCCTCAGTTAGGAGGGTAAGGGAATTGTGTGTATTATTGAAAGCTGCAGCCTGTGCTTGGCTAAGGCACCAATTTGATTGTAGCTGCCTGTAGGGAAAATATTGCCATTAGGTAGAACCACAATGTGGCCCATTTTTGTCACTTTCGGTGGGCCTTTACAATTTCTCAGTTAGATGCAATAGAGTCCAATTTGGTGAGGGTATGTTCCAGAAGATACGGACAACCCCACATATGCCTTCCAGGCCAGTGTTAAGGTAAATACAGACAGCCATGAGTTCCACAAGCCCATAATCATCCCCAAGGAGAAGGTTAGGTACCCATTTTTGGCAAATTATGTTGACACGCCATCCACATATGCTCTGTTAAAAGAAGGGTCTGATTACATTGTTGAGGTGGCAACCATCCCACATCACAGGTTCCAGTCTGGTGGTGACTATGATTGTGCCTTTCAAAACATAGAGGCAATCTGCCTGATACCTGTACTTGCACAGCTGTCATCCACCCAAGTCCATTGTGTACGGCATAACCTGAAGTTGGGATAGAATTTAGCTGTTCCCGAATTGAATTTAAAAGGTGCCTTCTTGTCTCTCCATAGGAGAGGAAAGGGCTAAGGCCTGTGTGCCTATGATACATAGAAAAAGAGGGACTATGCTTATAATGTTCAGTTTCCCAATCATAATAAAAAATCCCTATAAACTTAGGTTGGCCATTTGAATATGCCAGGGTAATCAGCGAGTGGAAGAAAGTGGCAATTCTCCACATACCCAACAGTTTATCTGATTATGTAGAGAGGCTAAAGTCCATGCCCACTCAGCAAATAAGTTCCTCTTTGTATTATTCCAACTTATACCCAAAAGTAGAATGGCAATCCTTATCTTTATGCTACCCAGCCCTTTCATTTCTTCTGAACAGAAGCTGGAGATCACTGGTTGGCTCACAGGAACAAGTGGGATCAGTCCCTCATGTTCCATCTGTCTGTGGGACTGCATAAGAGACAGGTTTAATTTGAGATAAGTGGAATTGCAGTTGGGGTACTAAGGAGAACTTCAGAGGGTCCCTTCCGGTTTGGGGAATGTTGATGTGCTGGAAATCCTTCCTTCCAAGTTTTTAATAGGACCCAATCTCCCAGCTGAGTTGTAACAAGATTCTCTTCCTTAGTGGGGGAAGGGATTCTTTGATTTTCATATTTAAGGAGTGAGTTTTGCACTCGTCCTAAGTTGATTACATAATTTTGTAGCTCGAAAGTATCTATGTCTTTCAGGATATCTGTAGTTAAGAAAGGCCTTCCATACACTATTTCAAAAGGGCTGAGCTGCAGATTCCCCTTGGAGACCACTTGAACCCGTAATAAGGCTACAGGCAATAAAAACAGCCATGTTTTTTTTATGTTTCCTGGCATAGTTTAACCAGAGTCCTTCTTAGAGTTTGATTGGGTCTTTCTATAATACTTTCCCTGAAGACAATAGCCTTCATGCAGAGTGCAGGCGGTACTGAATTCCTAGGGCTGAAGCTATGTTTTGGGTAATTGTCACTGTGAAAGATGGGCCATTTTCACTCTGCAAGCACTTAGGCAGCCCAAATCTAGGAATCATTTTCTTTAATATGAGGTAGAAAACTCAATTATCTTTTCAGATTGGGTAGGAAAAGCCTTGATCCAACTGCTGAAGATGTCAACGAATTCTAATAAATGTTTAAACCCTTTACATGGGGGCATCTGAGTAGAATCTCTTTGCCAGTCTTCACCGGGGCACATTCCCCTGTGCTGAACAGGCCTTACTAAAGGAGGAGGTAAAAACTGGTTATTTGGGTTATTCACAGGCCCAAGTAACCTGCTTTACTGTTTTAAGTAAGCCTCTTCCTGTAAAAAGCTGAGACTTCGGTTGAAACAGGGAATCTCTTCCCAAATGAGTAGAGTCATGTAAATGCTTAACTGTTTTCCACTGATTAGCCCTTGGTACCAACAGTTTGTTGTCCTTAATAAACCAATCAGATGGATCTTGAATTAACCTCTGACCTTTATCCCATTCTTGTTCCTCTTTAGTATATCTTCATTCTCTCATCACCAGGGCAGAGGGCACTAACATGCCTACAAGTCCAACTGGTTCCTTTAATGCAGCTGCCCTAGCTGCTGCATCTGCAAAGGAGTTTCCCTTAGCCACACTAAAGTCTCTTTTTTTGTTGCCCTCTGCAAAGGATTACAGCTACTTCCATGGCCAGCAAAATGGCATCCACTGGATTCAGAATTTCCAAATGATGTTTTACAGGGGAATCCTTAGCAGGCAGGAGTAAGGCCCTGTTCCTTCCAGATACCAGCATGTGCATGAAGCACTAGAAAGGCGTACTTAGAATCAGTGGAAAGGTTGGCTCTTAAGTCTTTTCCCAAATGCAGGGCTCTAATAAGAGCTATTAATTCTGCCTTTTGAGCCAAGGAGAAACTGCTAAGGCCTCCTCTTGATTGTCAATAGCATACCCAGCTTTCCTGTTTCCCTGGTTCACAAAGCTACCTCCAACTGTAAATCATTCTACCTCAAGATTATCAAGAGGCTCATCCTTTAAATCCAGATGGCTGGAGTAAACTTGCTCCATAACTTGTATATAAGAATGATCTAGCGTGCCTATGGGTTCAGGAAAATAAGAAGCTGGATTCAAAGTCTAGCATACTTTAAGAGTTACATCAGGAGTGTCTAGCAACAAAGCCTGATGTTTCAGTAAGTGTCCCCCTGTCATCCACTGGAGTCCTTTAGCTTCTGGGATTCCTTGTATGTGGTGTGGGGTTAAAACCTCCAGATGTTGGCCTAAAGCCAGTTTATTGGTTTCATCTAATAAAAGAGCAGTTACTCTTGCGGGAGCCACCCCTTCTGCATGGTCATGTCGAGCCAGCACCTGGGCCTGGAACCTGGCCACAGACCCTCAGCTTCACCCACTGCCTCCCTACCATGAACCCCTACAAAGTAAATGAGCTTCAGGCCTTTGTGAAAATGTGTAAGCAGGATCTGAGCGTTCTACATACCAAGGAAATGTGCTTCCTTAGGCAGTGGGTGGAGAATATGAGGAGTAAAATACTATCTGCTACTCAGAAAGCTAAATCAGAAGAAAATAGCAAGGAGGAAAAACCTGATAGTAAGAAGGTAGAGGAAGACTTAAAGGCAGATGAACCATCAAGTGAGGAAAGTGATCTAGAAATTGATAATGAAGGTGTGATTGAACCAGACACTGACGCCCCTCAAGAAATGGGAGATGAAAACACAGAGATAACACAGGAGATGATGGATCAGGCAAATGATACGGAAGTGGCTGTTGTTGAAGCCCTAAATAGTGATGAATTGCAGAAAGCCATTGACTTATTCACAGTTGTCATCAAGCTGAATCCTCGCTTGGCCATTTTGTATGCCCAGAGGGCCGGTGTCTTCATCAAATTACAGAAGCCAAATGCTGCCATCCGAGACTGTGACAGAGCCATTGAAATAAATCCTGATTCAGCTCAGCCCTACAAGTGGCGAGGGAAAGTACACTGACTTCTAGGCCACTGGGAAGAAGCAGCCCATGATCTTGCCCTTGCCTGTAAATTGGATTACGATGAAGATGCGAGTGCAATGCTGAAAAAAGTTCAACCTAGGGTACAGAAAATTGCAGAACACTGGAGAAAGTAGGAGCGAAAACATGAAGAGTGAGTGATCAAAGAAAGAGTAGAAAGAGTTAAGAAGGCTCCAGAAGAGCATGAGAGAGCCCAGAGGGAGGAGGAAGCCAGATGACAGTCAGGAGCTCAGTATGGCTCTTTTCTTGGTGGCTTTCCTGGGGGAATGCCTGGTAGTTTTTCTGGAAGAATGCTTGGAATGGGAGGGGGCATGCCTGGAATGGCCAGAAGACCTGGACTCAGTGAAATTCTTAGTGATCCAGAGGTTCTTGTAGCCATGCAGGATCCAGACATTATGGTGGCCTTTCAGGCTGTGGCTCAGAACCCAGCAAATATGTCAAAATACCAAAGCAACCCAAAGCTTATGAATCTTATCAGCAAATTGTCAGCCAAATTTGAAGGTCAAGCTTAATGCCCTTCTGATAAATGCCCTTGCTGAAGAAAAAGCAACCTAGATCACCTTATGGATGTCACAATAATACAAACCAGTGTACCTCTGACCTTCTCATCAAGAGAGCTGAGGTGCTTTGAAGATAATCCCTACCCCTCTCCCCCAAATCCAGCTGAAGCATTTTACAGTGGTTTGCCATTAGGGTATTCATTCAGATAATGTTTTCCTACTAGGAATTACAAACATTAAACACTTTTTAACCTTAAACATATTTAAAACAAATTTAAAGGGTCTATTAATTCTTATATTTTTCTTTACTAATCATTTTGGATTATTTTTCTTTAAATTATTGGACAGGGCAGATACTTAATATGGAAGATTATTGCTCTAATTTGAGTGAAATAAAAGTTTATTAGTGCGAGGTAAACACAACTCATTTGAGGATAAAGTTTGTGTTGGATATGTGGTTCCTGAAGCATTTTGACTTGTCTTTTAACATGCTTTATCTTTTTCTTTAAAGATTTATTTCAATAAAACTAATTGGAACCATTAGTATTTCAGTAGGACCTGGGTAGGAACTGGAAGTACTTGGCAGGGCAGCAGCAATCTTGCTGTATTTTATAAAACATGCATCCATGGGAAGGTTGCCCTTAAATCTTACACTGTGGTGAAGGGATGGATTTTTGTAATGCTGCAGTGAAGTTGGAGTACTCAGTTCTGTTCTTGTCTAGTATATCTAATAATGTTTCCTATTATTTCCACATATTTCATATTAAGTTATGAAATATGTGGAAATAATTCCACATAGAGGAAATAAGGGAGTACTTTTCTTTTTATATTTCTATGCTTAAAATTCTATTTCCTAGTCAAAAAATGGCCAACTCTGTGCCTGCTTTCTGCTTGTTACATTTTTTTCCCTTACTTTTCTTGGGACAAAGACAGGCATTTTCCACCAGCATCATCATGGCTATCATCATCAACAGCATATTTATACAAGCATATTTAATGCTGAGTTTAATTTAATATGTAATACATATGGGATTGTAGGGTAATACCCACAACAACTGTAGTTTCTTACTTGGCCAGGAGAATGCTTATTTCCACTCTGGCAAAATCTTGTCATATCAAAAGACATTGGAAAAAGGGATTCCCTTTGGTCTTCTACTTAGAAAAATACCTATCGCAGTTACAGTTTATCTTGTAGTATTCATCTTTGTATTTTGAAGATAATAATGTTTAAATTAAATTGATATATGCATAGGGGAACCAATTTTTTTGATCCAATGTGAATTATAAACGAGATAATCCACAGTCGTTCATTGTGGAGTTGTTGAGACTATGAAAGATTCACTGTCTTTGTATTCAGCTCTTCCTTAAATAGTGTAACCATACCCCCACCTCTGCTTGCTTTCTTTCCCTCCCCTCCAATGATAAAGAAAATGATAAATTAAAAATAAAAGCAGTTGGTGCAACTGCACTGAGGCATCCAGGCCATCCTGAAGTGACATAGTCTAATTGCTTAAAAAACTATGCAGCTGGTCAGAGGATATCTTCCAGTTTCTGGGCAAGGACACCTAGGGCATTTCCTCGTTATTCAGCCACATAAAGAAAAAATGGCTTATCAAGATTAGGGATCCCTAGGGCTGGAGCTGATTCCAGTTTATCCTCGAGAGCATTAAAAGCTTGCTTACAATTGCTATCCCATTCCAAAGGATCTATGTCTGCTCCTTTTAGGACTTCGTACAAATGCTTTGCTATGTGCTCAAATCCAGGCATTTACAAAATGGCCATATCCTGCCATTCCTAGGAAACTCTACAGCTTCTTTCTAGTTTGGGGTTCTGCAATGCTCAAGATAGCTTCCCTTCATTCTGGCACTATTGTCTGCGTGCCAGGGTTTAGCACATATCCTAAATATTTAATCTCTTGAGTTGAAATCTGGGCCTTATGTGGTAAGACCCTAAACCCATTAGCTCTCAGAAAATTTAGCAACTTAATGGTATTTTTATCCAAGTCTCTTTTGGTTGGGCTAGCAACCAACAAGTCAGCCACATATTGGATAATAGTGCCCTTATTTAATTGTAACATCCTTAATTCTGTAGTCAATTCATTTCTAAACAAATGACGATTGTCCATAAACCCCTGGGGAAGAACTGTCCAAGTTAATTGAGAAACCAAATGACTATGGGATCAGTCCATTCAAATGCAAAGATGAATTGTGAATCAATGTCTACTAGAATACAAAAGAAAAAAAAAAGGCATCCTTAAGATCTAAGACTGTAAACCAGTCAGCATCCCCAGGGACCTGGGATAACAGTATATGGGGATTGGGCACTATAGGATGTATGGGAACGACAGCTTCAATGACAGCTCAAAGATTTTGAACAAATCTGTAGTCTCCATTTGGCTTTTTAACTGGCAAGATTGGCATATTACAAGGAGACTCACAGGGCCTTAACAACCTGAATTGCAAAAACTTAGCCATTAACATTTGGATCCCTCTTTGTGTGTCTGGCTTTAAGGAGTTTTCTCTCTTCCAAGGGATAGGGTACCAGGCTTAAGTTGGATGCAAAGTGGAGGAATGTTTAATGCTTTGCCTAGAACCTCAATGTCCCACACTATAGAGTTTACCTGGGAGGTTACTTCAATAGGTAAACTAGATAAGTCCCCTATTGACTTTCCTCCCTTATCACAGGAAAGGAAAAGGAGCAATCCTTTATCTGCCTTTTGATTTCCAAAAGATAACAATGTTTGCAGCTGGGTCAACAAATGCCTTCCCAACGTGGGGGGTGGGGGGGCGGGGGGGTGGGGGGGGTGCATTCAGGCATGATAACAAAGGCATGTGAGAAAAACCAAAGTCCCTGAAGAGCAGCTTAAAGGACAGGTAAAATGTTATCTATGAGGTTGTTCATCTATTTCCCATAATCATACAGTTTTGGGTGACAGAGGCTTATTGTAATGGATCAAAACAGAGTAAGCAGCGGCTCCCGTCTCCAGAAGGAAGTTAATATTGTTACCTGCCACATCGAGGGTTACCCAAGGCTCCTCCACAGATATGGCTAGTCACCCACTGGGAGCTGTGGCAGAAAGTCTCAGGCCATCACTCTTGGCTTGCTTGGATATTTCAATCATTATTGGTTTAAGCGTGCCGATGACTCCCTTTAGAGCTCTGGAGAGTCCCTCTTCCAGTGACCAGTTTTCTTACAGTATGCACACTGATTTACGGCCAAGGTATGGTGGCCTGGATGCCCAACTTTGGACTTTCCACCTTTCTGCTTCACTTGGTCAGGCCAAGAGTCAGGAGGGCAACCCCATGTGGTAGGTGAGCTGAAGGCTGCAGCCAACAGCTGCACCTTGTGGGAGGGCCTTCTTGCTCTTTCTGCTTCCTCTGTTCTGTCCCTGTTATTAAAAACTAAAAATGTCACATCCAGAAGTTGTTCCATAGGAGTCTGAGGACCCATAGCAGTTTTTTGTAGTTTCCTACAGATATCGGGGCAGACTGGGTTATAAAATATACTTCCAACAGGATCTGTCCTTCCCCTGAGGCAGGATCAGTGTTAGCATATTTCCTGATGGCCTCAACTAAACACCCTTGAAAGAAAGCTGGATTCTCATCTTTGCCCTGAGAAACCTCCTTAACCTTTTCATAGTTAACAGGCTTTTTCATACATTCCTTCATACCTTCCAAGGGACCATATGATCTCTCCTCCCCAAGTTCTCGCTGCCCCTTTGATAGTTCCATCTTGGATCTTGATCCAGAACTGCTACATCTCCTGCCTGAATCTCCTGCCTGATATATATTAGGGTTAGGCTTATAGGCCAATACTTCATCGGTATGGGTCCTAGATGTTCCCAAAATGTGTTGTTTCTCTTGTACTATACAACACAGAGGCAACAAAAGATGCAGATCCTGCCAAGTTCAATTATAGGTCAGAGTTAATTTCTGAAACTCATCTATAAATTTTCCTGGACCTTCAGAAAAATGACCAAACTTCTCTTTACACACAGCCAAATCAGACATAGAAAAGGGGACATGTGCTCTTACAGTGCCTTCTTCCCCATTTGCCACCTAAGTGGACAAAGATTTCCTTTTGGAAGTTGATAAGAGGCTCCACTATGAGTAGGACTCGCAAGGCTAGATATAGAGTGGGGCAAGGAGCAGGGACAAAGGGTTCTCAATAGAACTTTCATGTAAACTAGAGGGAGAATGGCCCAACACATCTGAACCTTCAGAGCTGACAGAAGGGACTGCTCCACCCAAAAATGCCCTCTGATCTGGGAAGAGGGAAAGAGGGAGGCTTGCACCAAGGGAGCATGTAGTATGTCTAGTTCTCTTTTCCTTTTTTTTTTTCTCCTCAAACATGCACACACCTGCTGCAGGATTTTATCCTGACTGAGCAGCAAAAATGGTTAAACGTATGACATCTCATCCCATTTTTCCTCCCATTGCAAAACAAATCTAGTTGAAGGAAGGCCATAGTTCCAACAGGAGCCTGTTTCTCTTGTTTTCCCAAATAATACTGAGGCCAAACAGTATTACATAGAAACACCAGTTTTCTCTTCTTAAGCCCATTTGATTTTAACTGGTCCTAATGTTTAAGAATATATACTATTGGTGAGTCCTTTCAAATCAACGCCGTGGTTCCCATAAAGGAAGCAGGTAATGTTGAAAGAAAAGTTCCAAACCTGTGAAATTGTATTGCCACTGGCTGAGTTCCACTAGAAAGGATAAGAGAGGTTTTTAAGGCCAGCTGCATTAATAAGGGGATCCCTGCCAAAAATGGAATTCTTTTATTCACGCTGTCTGAATAATGTAAATGACCCAAGCCATGAATCTTAGATATACTCTGACATGGAATCCAACAAAAGAAATGTTGAATAAGGCAAAGGAAATGGAGAGAATTTAGATGGAAATGACCAGAGCAAGCAGGTTCTGGGCAATAGTGGCAGTGTGGATTGCACAAGCAAAGCCGATTTTCCCAAATCCAAGAAAGGAAAGAAGTGTGTAAATGAAACAAAACAGTGAGGAAAAAAGTCCTGATTACCATCCTAATGCTTCTAGATCACACCTGCAACAAAACATAACCACATTGATCTAATCTTACTGCTCGTAGGTGTGAAATACCAAATCTCGATCAGCAATTTTAGAGATGGAATCTTCAATGCTTTTTGTTGACAATGTTTCACAAGCAAACAGACGGAAATCAGGAGGCACACAGGGGAAAAGTAAGTTAAAATTCCTAAGACCAGTTAAATGGAGTCTGCTGAGAATGACAGTGAAACTGAGACAGCAACCAAGAAATTTATACATGCAGCAAAGAGGACAAGCAAGATTAATACAAAAGCAGAGCAGTTAACATCCCACAGTGCCAAACTTGTTCTTAACTGAGAGGGATTTTACTCAGAGGGACCTCTAACCCCCCAAATCTTAGGAAGGACTCTAACCTTCCTAAGTTGGGCCTCAAACCAAGGTTGGTCAAGCATCCTTGCCTGTTACTGAGAGGAGCCTTTAACCCTTTCTATCTGAGGAGAGACTAACTCCACAAAGCTGGGCCTCTAACCCAATCCCCTCCTTTGCCCAGGTACCCTACCTCTTACTTTAAGTTGGCCAATCAGTGCTGCAGTCTGTTTCCTTTGGGTTGGGAGCTTTCTTTAGTATTGTCCCTTCAGGGTTTGCCAGAAAATTGTTACCAAAAATGTTTCCCGATCCAGATCCCAAGAGAGGGTTCTTGGATCTTGCATAGGAAATAATTCAGGGCAAGGTGACAGGGCAAAGCAAAAGCAAGTTTATTAAGAAAGTAAAGTGGTGAAAGAATAACTGTAGACAGAGTAGGACATTCCCATAAGTAAGAGGAGAAATGTATGCAGCCCAGGTACAATACTTATTTATATATAGAATTTAAAAAGATCATGAGGATATGTGCTCTGCTACAAGAGTTTGTGATAAAGGATTCATTTTCTTTAGTACTGTATTTTGCAAGAATTAATATTATTATCTTAAAAGGAAAATTAGGAATGCTTCTATTCTTAAGGTATTGGGATATCAGGCCACTCCTAAGTCTGGGTCTGTTTAGTAAATGTTATCAATCTGTTTTCTTAACTGTAAACATCTAGAAGTCAGGAATACCTAACTTTCTGGGAATGCAACCCAGCAAAGTCCCAACCTCATTTTTCGTAGCTTTCACTCAAAATGCAGTTGCTTTGGTTTGAACACCTCGGACACAATGCAAGACACTTTTTACAACTTAAAATGTGGATATGTATTATAAATTTTAAAACACTAGTTAAAAAAATCTTAGATCTATTTTGGCCCACGAAGCTGAAGTTAATGGCACTTACAGCAAATATTTATGCCAAAATATATATATATATATATATATATATATATATATATATATATATAAAACACAGAGGAGACTTTCAGTTTTCAGTCCAGAATATAAAGAATTTGAAGTCATCACTCCCATCCTCACTACAACAACAAAAAATCTGAACAAATTGAAAATCAACAACTCTTCTTAGACCTTTCAGAGAACTGAGGTCACAGGGCAAACCATTGCTCCCAACATTTGAGAGACAGGTAGGTGAGTACAGAAAATCATGGCTTACCTGAGCAGAAGCCCAGGAGTCGCTAGAGTTAGTACACGAGTAGGAAAACTTAAATCGTAATTGAAAAATTGCTAGAAGCTAAGTATGAACAAGCATGAGTCAAAATTTCTGTGAGGAAGCAGTTTTAAGGGGGTCTCTATGCTATTACGAGTTTTACCTCCAAGAGTCCAACCAGATTTCAAAAGTAAAAATTAGAGAAAAATCCTCGTGTTTCTAGAAGAGGGAGGGGAAAAACAGCCACTTTGAAATATGCCCAGTGTTCTGTTCTCCTTAACAAGCTCTGTACTCAAGAGAAACTATTTTACCAGAGCCTAATCCATAGGAGTTTTACCAGACAGGAATTTTACCAGACAAAAAGTGAAAAACAACAAGGAAGACAAAATAAAAACAACAAAGAAAATTTTAGTTTCTGGCACCTACAGCTATAGCCAACAATATCACAGTCTAACTCTTAGACAGATAGACATAAAACCTCACCCTATAGGCTTATTTATATCCATCCCCTGAACTCCATAAAAATTTAAGTAGTTGAAATGAGTTGAATGAGGCAGTTCAGCCTTGAAGACAAAGGAATAATAGGCAGACACTGACAGGGAAAGCAAAATGGCACTGTTAATCTGCTTGGTGATCAAGAATTCCTGGATCTGGCAGCTGGGTGTGGCGGTTCACGCCTGTAATCCTGGCACTTTGGGGGGCCGAGGCAGGTGGAATGCCTGAGGTCAGGAGTTCAACACCAGCCTGGCTAACATGGCAAAACCCCGTCTCTACTAAAAATACAGAAATTAGCTGGGTGTTGTGGCGGGTGCCTGTAATCGCAGCTACTTGGGAGGCTGAAGGGGGAGAATTGCTTGAACCTCAGAGGCAGAGATTATAGTGAGCTTAGATTGCGCCATTGCAATCCAGACTGGATGACAAGAATAAAACTCTCTCTCTCTCTCTCTCTCTCTCTCTCTCTATATATATATATATATATATATATATATATATATATATATGTATTCCTGTGTCTGGCAATAAGACATTCACTTGAAGTGTGCTATCTTCATCACTTATCCTGACATAGGGTTTTGATTTATTTTCCAGTGGTGTCTGCCCAAGATCCATGATAATAATTCCTGAACCAGGGTTAGTCCCCCATGCCATCACTAAGAAGTATCCTTTCTCTGTGCTGAGAGAAATTGTGTTAAGGTAAATGGGGCTTTTTTCCCACCTGAACTTTTCTTCTGCATAGTTAAAAAGTTCAGTTTTATATAAGGCAGAACAATTAATGGAGGTTTTTTTCTGTTTTTAATGGTATCAATATGGCTTGGAGGTTGAATGAAGTATGGGCATTGGAGTTAGACTTCAATTCTAACTCTAGCTCCCCATCACTGTGGAATTATTGCTTTATTGCTCTGTGCTGAGCATTTCTGTTTGTCTCCTTTGCATCCATTCTCCACCCTTCGCTGTCTTGAGCTGAGCCAAGGGAAATTGACCTCTACGGAGTATACCACCCCAACCCTCTTGCTCTCTGGCTTTCCGGTTGAGTTGATGAATGGGAAGCATCAGCAGGACTGGGTGGTGGGAAGAGAGAGAGGAGGGAGTATGTTTTCCTCCTGTTCCTTTCCTGCCTGGCCATGGCTTGGGCAGTCCCTGGGTTCTTGGAGAGCTCCAGAGCTGGATCCCCTCTGATCGTTTCTTCAGGCTAGAAGAAAGTAGCTAGTCCTTTGGTACTGCCCCATCCCTTGGTGATTCCCTTGTTTCTATCCAATTTGTACGTGAGCAGAGTGGGCTTCAGAGAAGTTCTGTGTCTGCTCAAGAGCACACAGCCCAGACTCCAATCTATTCCTGTTTGATTCTGGAGCCCTTGCTTAAATTCTTTTGCTATATCACTTCCCAATTCTTTGGAGATTGCTAAACTCCAGTAAACATCAGAAAAGTCTTGATATTTTTTATTTTTATATTTTTCTAGCTATAAAAAACACCAAAAAAATAAAAATTCTAATGTCAAATTATTACAATTTATAGTAACCTTTTCACAGTAGATCTTTTCTGGTCGTTTCTCTCATTGCAGGCAGATTATTTGTATTCTGTGAGATTTTATTTTGTATTATCTATCAATACTTATATTATATTTGGAATGTTATGGAATATCATAACTACATGTTATATATCAGGAAAGTATCTGTCTGATGAGTGACCAGATAAATTAAGTGAAGCCTGATCAGTAAGGAGGGAGCAGCTTTCTGCTTTAGTTTTCTGGGCCAGTCAACATGTTAACTAGTCTATAAAAAATAAATTTAAAAAATTAACAGTGCCATTTTAAAAATTATAGCTTTAGCTTTGGAGAATATTTCTGTTTTCTCAGGATTTGGTTTTGACTGAGAGAAACCACTTTGCTCTAGAGAATAACTTCAGCTAGCTCATGAGAATGCAGAGTTTTGCCACCTGGAGGAGATTAGAGCTCCTGATAGTCCACTCCGTGTTCCTGAGTGGGGGCTACTGCTACTGTTTCTTCTTCTTCTTCTTCTTCTTCTTCTTCTTCTTCTTCTTCTTCTTCTTCTTCTTCTTCTTCTTCTTCTTCCTCTTCTTC
>CAUYLG010008745.1:0-119323 GCA_963573385.1 Cacajao melanocephalus
TGAAAGTTTATTAAAAAGTGTTAGAGCGAGTATGGCCACATGTGTGGCTCACCCCTGTAATCCCAGCACTTCAGAATCAGAAGTGGGCAGATCACCTGAGGTCAGGAGTTTGAGACCAGCCTGGCCAACATGATGAAACCCCATCTCTACTAAAAATACAAAATTAGCTGGGTGTGGTGGTGCAAGCCTGTAATCCCAGCTACCCCAGAGGCTGAGGCAGGAGAATTGCTTAGAGCCTGGGAGGGGAAGGTTGCAGTGAGTCGAGATCAAGGCACTCGACTCCAGCCTGGGCAACAGAGCAAGACTCCATCTCAAGAAAAAAAAAAAGTGTTAGAGCAGGAATGAAAGGAAACAACAGTACACTTGGAAGAGGATCAAGCAGGTGAATTGAGAGATCAACTGCACTCTTTGACCCTTGACTTGGGGTTTTATACACTGGCATGCTTCTGGGGTCTTGCGTCCTTTCTGCCCTGATTCTTCCCTTGGAAAGAGCTGTCAGCAGGAGCAGTGGCCTGCTAGTGCTTAGGAGAGGAGCATGAGCAGTGTGCTTACTGGAGTTGTACACATGCTCATTTAAGGTGTTCTTCCCTCACCAGATGTCCCCAGGAGGTCATATAACAAGTTAAACTCTGCCATTTTGCCTCTTAATATGCATGCTTGAGCCTATCTGCCCAACTCTTGAGATCTCATCGGGAAGCTGCTGATCACCAGTTGCAGGTGTTTCTGCTCATTGGGAAACTGCCTTTCCCTGGTGCTGGCTGCAACCAATTATTATTTTAGAGAGACAGTTAACAACCTCCTGAACATCATTTGATGGTTGCCTGACATTCCTGGTGGTGGGGAGGGAGCCCCTCTCCTGCCCTGCTCATGTCTGACCAGCTAACTACTATAACTGGAAGATGATACCTTGTGCAGAAGCTTGAAAGAGAGAGGGAGACAAGCTAAGGGAGGGAGAGAGAGACCTGGGTTCACAGCATTCCAGACAGAATGAACAACGAGGGCCATCCTGCGAGGTGAGCATCTGCCTGGTGTGTTTAAGAAATTGAAAGGAAGCCGGGGTGATGGAAAGATGTGAGGAAAGGGCAGGAAATTAGCTTGTGGAGGTGAGAGAGTTGCTGGGGGCTGGATGGAGGGGGCCATGCAGGCTCTTATATGGACACTGGCTTTATTTCTAAGAGAAATGAGGATCCCTTTGATGCTGCTGTTAACCAATGAATGACAACATTGCAGCTAAGTTTAATCAGGTTTCCTCTGGATACTGTGGAGAGAACAGAACAAGGTTGGAGGCAGGGCTTCAAGTTAAGAGGTGACTGCGGAATCAAGGGAGAGATGATGTGTTTTGGATTTTGGTGATGGTCGTGGGACATCAGTGAGATGCAGTCCAATTTGGGAAATATTTTGAACATAGAGCCAACAGGATTTGCTGATGAATTGGGTGTGTGTGACAAGCAAAAGAGAGGAGCTGTGGTGACTCAAAGGTCTTGATATGGAAAAGCTTTTGGTGTCATGAGCTGGGAAGGAAGTTCAGTAATTCCATTGTGGATATAATAAGTTTAATGCTGCTGTTGGGAAATAATTCTCCACGGGCTGCTTGTATTTCTGCACATCGTGGCTTTCTATTCTGGATAACTTTGCTTTGTGTTTTGTTTTGTTTTTGTTTGTTTGTTTTGAAACAGTCTCTGTCACCCTGGCTGGAGTGCAGTGGTGCAATATTGGCTCATTGTAACCTCCACCTTCGAGGCTTAAGCCATCCTCTCACCTCAGCCTCCTGAGCATCTAGGACTATGGGTGCAGCCACCACGTCGAGCTAATTGTTTTGTTTTGTTGACAGAGTCTCTTTCTGTTGCCCAGGCTGGAGTGCAGTGGCACGTTCGTGGCTTAGTGCAACCTCCACCTCCCGAGTTCAAGGGATTCTCCTGCCTCAGCCACCAGAGTAAATGGAATTACAGGCACCCGCCACCATGCTGGGCTAATTTTTTGTATTTTTTAGTAGAGACAGGGTTTTACCCTGTTGACCAGGTTGGTCTTGAACTCCTGATCTCAGGTGATCCTCCCACCTCGGCATCCCAAAGTGCTGGGATTACAGACATGAGCCACTGTACCTGCCCCAGCTAATTTTTATATTTGTTGTAGAAATGGGGTTTCTCCATGTTGCTTAGGCTGCTCTTGAACTCCTGGGCTCAAGCGATCCGCCTGCCTTGGCCTCCCAAAGTGCTGGCATTACAGGCATGAGCCACCATGCCGGGTCTCTGGATGACCTTTTCAAGAGGCATATAAACTTTATATTTGTATAGTGAACAGCCTTAGAAAATAGAGATAGTGTCTCCCTTCTGGGCAGAGGGTAGATTTGTTTGATGTTCAGGCTGATAAGGATAATGTCTCCTGCTGGGGCCAAGGTTGAGCAGATTTGCTTGCAGCTCATTATAAAATACAGGGTTTTTCTAAACTCCAGTATTCTCAGTTATGTATAGAGCATCTACCTTGACTCGCTCTGTACCACCCCAGGGACTTGGTGGGAGATACAGGGAGGGAAATGATGCAAACATGAAGCTCAGGCTGACTGCTGTGAGGTGGGTAATAAGATTTTTTTTGTCTCTGAACCAGGAGTCTCATGTCTTTTGCCAGTATTCATGAAGCTGTGGTAGAATACCTTGTTAGTTTGCAAGCAGGGTCAAATCCCCAGCCCCTTTTCAGTTCTTGACAGAGATGTCTATTAGACATCCAAGTGGCAATGCTGGGTGAGCAATTGGGTGTGTGAACTTGGAGTTCAGGGGAGGAGTAAAGGCTGGAAATATAAGCATGTGAGTTAGCAGATTTTTACAGCCATGCATCTGGACAGTGGAGAATAAAAGTCATGGAATTAAAAACTGGGAAAAGCCAGCACAGAAAATTGGGGTAAGATAGGAAAGATGACAGAGGGAAAAGAAGGGATTAACCAAAGAAGCTGAGCTTAAGAGCAGCGCGCGCGTGCGTGTGTGTGTGTGTGTTAGAAAGATTTGAGAAGATGGAAAGAAGAATTGGAGATACAGTGAGCTAGACAACACTTTTGAGGGGTTTTCTTGCAAAAGAGAAACATGAGATTGAAGCTGCAGAGGGCTGTGGGGCCAGGAGAGAACTTTGGTTTTTAACCAGAGAAATGCCACAAAATTCAAATGCTGGAGGGAATGCTGCTCTTGGGAGGAATAACTGATGATAAAGGAAGGAGGTAAGGGAAGTGTTGGCGTGATATCCGCAGACAGGTGAGAGACGCTGGGGTCTCCGGGGCAGAGGGAGGAGTGGGTCTCAACCTGGAGCCTAGAAAGTTCGTTCGTAAAAACAGTCTGCAACACTGATGTGGGAAAGTGGGGAAATGAAGTGGCAGGAGCTTGGTGGGAACTCTCTTCTGCTTCCTTCTCCCTCCCTAATCAACCGAGGAAGCAAGGTCCTCAGGCAAGTGGAGAAGGAAGAAAGTCAGAGGTGGGAGGGGAGAGAGAGAGAGCTAGTAGCTTCAGGCATGGGAGAGTGACCAGACCAGCAAAATGCAGCAATTGAGGCAGCATTGAGGACCCCCTTGTGGCTCATGGCCATAGAGGGAGAACCTGTCCCCTTATGGTGGCTGTGCAATGTGGCACTCAGGAGCTGTGGCAGTTATACTTCTTACCATGTGGACAGCATTGTTCTGCCAGGAGGGAGAATTAACCAAACAAGCAGAGGGAAGCAGAGCAAGAGAGAAAGAGGGTGACTTTCTGTCATTGGTTCCAGCTCTTCCCAAACCTCACGTCTATCCCTGACCTTCTTTAATTTAGACTGTTCCATTCTATCAGACACTTCATTGTACCAGCAACAGAGACAGAAACCCAGCCTGAGTGGTTCCAACTAATATGGGGGTCATTCTTGGGTTTGAAGACAAGTCCAAGGGTGGGCTGGAGATGGAGCACCAGGAACCCAGACTGCTGCCTTCTTTCTGGCTCATCACTTGTAGCACAGTGATGTCCTCATGGTGGAACTCCAGCTATCCTTTCTACATTCCAGTCCAAAAGGATAGGAATGATAGCTGGGCACTATGGCTCATGCCTGTAATCCTAACAGTTTAGGAAGCCAAGGTGGGTGGATTGCTTGAGCTCAGAAGTGCAAGACCAAACTGGGCAACATGGTGAGACCGCTGTCTCTACTAAAAATACAAAAATTAGTCAGATATGGTATCATGCGTCTGTGTCCTAGCTACTTGGGGTACTGAGGCAGGAGAATTGCTTGCACCTGGGAGGTGGAGGCTGCAGTGAGCTGAGATTGCACCACCGCACTGCAGCTGAGGTGACAGAGTGAGACCCTGTCTCAAGTTAAGAAAAGAAAAAAAATAATGGGAAAGGTGAGAGTCAAAGGGCACTCAATCCCAACTTATTTAGAACCTTCCCTCCTACCCCAAAAGATTTCTTGGGAGCTCCACCAATTGTATCTGCTGTCCTTTTACCAATCAGGCTGGGAACCATTGCTTTTGGTTTGGGCTCATTGTCACCCCCAACTAAAATCAGAATTCTTTTTTTTTTTAATGGAGTCTTGCTCTGTCACCAGACTGGAGTGCAGTGGCACAATCTCAGCTCACTGCAACCTCCGCCTCCCAGATTGAAGCAATTCTCTTGCCTCAGCCTCCCAAGTAGCTGGCACTACAGGTACATGCTGCCACGCCTGGCTAATTTTTATATCTTTTTAGTAGGGATGGGGTTTCACTATGTTGACCAGGCTTGTCTCAAACTCCGGACCTCGTGATCTGCCTGCCTCAGCCTCGCAAAGTGCTGGGATTATAGGCGTGAGCCACTGCGCCCAGCCAAAATCAGAATTCTTGACTAAACTAGAAAGGAAGAATGGGTATTTGAGAGGCAGCTAGCAGACTCTGGCATATTAAACAGTAAACTCCTGTTTCCCTCAAGCCCTTTTGGAATAGAGTTCTTAGGGGTGCAGGTAAAAGATTTGAGAGACACAAAGAGAAATAGCAATAGGTGCAGGATGGGTTGACATTGGGGTGCAAAGAAGCTGCAAGCAAGATGAGAGAGGTGATTTGGGGACCACAGGGCTGAGCCTGCTGACTTAAAGATACAGGGGCTAAATAGAAACGTCTGTGGCAAACAGAACCTTTGAGAGGAGTGAGGAGGGTAAGTCATTCTATTATAAAGACACATGCATGCATATGTTTATTGCAGCACTATTTACAAGAGCAAAGACCTGGAACCAACCCAAATGCCCAACAATGATAGACTGGATAAAGAAAATGTGGCACAAATACACCATGGAATACTATGCAGCCATAAAAAAGGATGAGTTCATGTCTTTGTGGGGACCTGGATGAAGCTGGAAACCAACATTCTTAGCAAACTGACACAAGAACAGAAAACCAAACACTACATGTTATCACTCAGAAGTGGGTGTTGAACAATAGAACACATGGACATAGGGAGGGGAACATCACACACTGGGGCCTGTTTGTGGGGAGGGGGACTAGGGGGAGGGATAGCAGGGAGTGGGGGGATTAGGGAGGGATAACATTAGAAGAAATACCTAATGTAGATGACAGGGGGATAGATGCAGCAAACCACTATGGCACGTGTATACCTATGTAACAAACCTGCATGTTCTGCACATGTACCCCAGAACTTAAAGTGTAATAATAAAAAAAATTAAAGAAATTTAAAAAGTGGCCAGTTGTGGTGGCTCACGCCTGTAATCCCAGCACATTGGGAGGCCAAGGCAGGTGGATCACCTGAGGTCAGGAGATCAAGAACATCCTGGCAAATATGGTGAAACCCCATCTCTACTAAAAATACAAAAACTAGCTGGACGTGGAGGCATGTGCCTGTAATTCCAGCTACTCGGGAGGCTGAGGCAGGAGAATCACTTGAACCCGGGAGGTGGAGGTTGCAGTGAGCCGAGATCGCACCACTGCACTCCAGCCTGGTGACAAAGTGAAAGTGAGACTCTATCTCAAAAAAAAAAAAAAATTAAAAAAAAATATATATATGTAGTATTTGGACCAAAAACATTTGAGATTTAATACATCGGTTGCTCTCAATTCTTCTTTGGTAAGATAGTATATTTTTAACTCTTTCTTTTTTGGTAGACTTCTTCTTAACCCATTCCACAGCTCTCATCACACCCATACAAATAGTTGAGTTATTATTAATCACTTTGAGAAAATTCAAAACTTCCAAAGAAGGATAATGACTTAAGCATCATTTATACATCACTCATTTGAAAAATAGATCTACAGTTATTTGTTCAGTTAATAGATGATGCTTGATGCATAAATGGAATGAGTTCTTAAACAGTCGCATTTCTTGAGAAGATTATGAACACTCCACTGTCAATGTCTGGATAAGGTCTGCCCTGACCAGCCTGTTTCCACTTGTCCTATTGTAGTCACTCTAGCAAGTCAGCTTCCTTTTCTTTCTTTCTTTCTTTTTTTCTTTCAGAGACGGGGTCTGTATCTGACACCCAGGCTGGAGTGCACTGGTGCAGTCTAGCTCACTGCAGCCTTGAACTTCTGGACTCAAGCAATCAAGTAGCTAGGACTACAGGTGAGTACCACCATACCTAATTTTTAATTATTTTTTTTAGAAAAGAGGTCTGGCTACATTTCCCAAGCTGATGTCAAAGTCACCCACCTTGGCCTCCCAAAGTGCTGGGATTACAGGCATGAACCACCATGCCTGGCCCACGATCAACATTTAAAGGAAAAAAATGTCTGCCAATGTAGTCTGAGACTTGGACTGTGTTCCTTTTTCAAACATCAGAGCCTTGCAAGGGTAGCATAGAGGCTGTGAGTCCTCAGAAGGTCAAAGTGCTGGGGCAAAGCAAATTCAGATCATCTTTTAAGCAGCGTGGTGCTTTCTGATTTTCTTTCCTCCTTCCCATTTCCCACCCCCGCCCTCAACACCTTACTCTTGTTTCCCAAGCTGATCTCAAAGTCCTAGACTCAAGCGATCCTCCCACCTTGCCTCAGCCTCCCAAAGTGCTGGAATTACAGGTGTGAGCCACCACACCCAGCCTCTTCTTATTTTTTTCATAGCACTTATTACTCTCTGATATTACTTGTTTATATATTTGTTTGTCTTGACCTGTCTGCCTCCCTAGAATGCAACCTTGATGACAGCAGGGACTTTCTGTGTCTTATCCATGGTTGAATTCCCATGAATCCCTGGCAGGAACACCATCCTAACTATTGAATCAATTCTCAATAAATGTTTAGTGAATATGACTTGTTGAAGTCCTCAATATACAGCTTGGCATCTAGTAAGTGCTCAATAAATGTTCGCTCTCATTGCAGACATCATCATCATCGTCATCCCTGTCACTGGCACATTTGTAAATAAGCCTATGGCCCCAGGGGCTAGATTAGGCACCCATAACACATATAATCAACTTTTTTTTTTTTTTTTGAGACAGAGTCTGGCTCTGTTGCCCAGGCTGGAGTGCACTGGCACAGTCTTGGCTCACTGAATTATCTCACCTTCTGAGTATCTGGGACTACAGTCACGTACCACCACCCCTGGCCAATTTTTGTCTTTTTAGTAGAGACCGGGTTTTGCCATGTTGGCCAGGCTGGTCTCAAACTCCTGGCCTCAAGCGATCCACCCGCCTCAGCCTCCCAAAGTGCTGGGATTACAGGCATGTACCACCACACCTGGCCCACAATCAACATTTAAAGAAATTTTAAAAATGTCTGACAGTGTAGCTTGAGACTTGGACTGCATTCCTTTTTCAAACATCAGAGTCTTGCAAGGATAGCATAGAGGCTGTGAGTCCTCAGAAGGTCAAAGTGCTGGGACAAAACAAATTCAAATCATCTCTTAAGTAACGTGGTGCTTTGTATTTTCTTCCCTCCTTCCCATCTCCCATCCTTACCCCTAACACACTACTCTCACAAATTGATGGGACTTTCCTCTGCACACATGATAGACGCCAGCTCCACATAGGACTTTGCTTTCCCTTGCTCCATCCAGATCTTTTTTACAGGAAACTCTGCAGTCAGAGGACGGTTATTTACTACCTAGAGCTCCCTCTGCTGATGCATTGGGTAGAAGATTAGCCTGGAAGGCTGCAGGTTTCAGCAGAAGCACAGCTGGGCTCCTGGCGGGTTTGTCGCCTGCCTATGCCTGTGGTCTGATCAGAGGCTCTTTCTTTCTCTTTGACTGGGGAAAGAGGTACAGGTGATGCCTGTCTGTCTACTACCTCACATGCTGTTGGGGGGCTCCAGGGACGTTTGAGGTCCTGGCTCCTCTGACCTCCACATGGAATCCTTGTGCTTGCAAATGCTTGTTGGAGAGACTCTGGGATTCCTAGGGGGGTGGGAGGGTGTTCTGCATACCATTCGCTGACACTCAGAAACAGGGTGACCCACCTGTTCATGATTTCTGTCTCAATGCAGAAGTGAAACCTAGGGGGAAGTTTTTAATTTTTCAAGAGCAAAGTCAGGGTCAATTTGTAGAGTCTGGGTAAAAACAGGCTCTAATAAACCAAAAAGAAATAAATGTGTGATTGAAAATTTTAAAAATGTATTTGACTAAATTTAACTCTTACTGAAGTTTATTATACTTTAAGTTCTGGAGTACACGTGCAGATCTGCAGGTTTGTTACACAGGTATACATGTGCCATGGTGGTGGTTTGCTGCATCCATCGCCCCATCATCTATATTAGGTATTTCTGCTAATGCTGTCCCTCCCCAATGCCCCCATCCCCTGCTATTCCTCCCCTAGCCCCCCACCCTTCAGGCCATGGTATGTGATGTTCCCCTCCCTGTGTCCATGTGTTCTCATTGTTCAACACCCACTCATGAGTGAGAACATGTGGTGTTTGGTTTTCTGTTCTTGTGACAGTTTGCTGAGAATGATGGTTTCCAGCTTCATCCAGGTCCCTGCAAAGGACATGAACTCATCCTTTTTTATGGCCACATAGTATTCCATGGTGTATGTGTGCCACATTTTCTTTATCCAGTCTATCATCGATGGGCATTTGGGTTGGTTCCAAGTCTTTGCTATTGTGAACAAAGTTTATTTACATGCAGAAGGCATGTCTAGCTGTAGCTCTCTGGCATCCAGGGCAAGACTATTGAGGGAAGGGGAGAACATTGCTTTACAGACCAGCCTGCCAATGTAACAAGGCTAATATTCCCTCAACACTGTGATTGGTGGGTGCTATCATTTTATATAAACTATATGACACTCTGCTATATACACTGCCCCATTTTTCTGCCTCCAACCCCCCAGCCTTAAAACATATGTTATTTTTTTTGTTCACCACTTACAGTTGAGAATATAGAGGTTTGGTGATATTAAGTAACCTGCTTAACATCACACAACTAACAAGTTGCCAAGATGGGGTTTGAACCTGGGTTCCTTGAACTTGGTGTTCCTTGAACACTGGGTTCCCACCTGCTGGCATCCCAGGCTCATTCCTGCCTGCTCCATATGATTGGGGTTAATTCCACCACTAAATTTTATTCAGTGCCCTGCACTGTGCAAAGCACCAGAAAAAGTAGCGATGAATGAGATGTAGTCCTAACCCTTGGGTGTATGGTGCAATCTTCTATCAAAGTCGAGGATGAGGTTTAGTGCTACTTCCTCCAGGCAGCCCTCCTTGAGTACCCCCCTTATTTTCCTTGATACCTTTGGACACTCATAATTGTCAGTGCCCTACGTTATTAATAAAAAATTGGTGTGGTGACATGTGCCTGTAGTTTCAGCTACTTGGGAGGCTGAGGTGGGAGGACTACTTGAGCCTGGGAGTTTGAGGCTGTAGTGAGCCGTGATTGTGCCACTGCACTCCAGTCTGGGCAACAGAGTGAGACCCTGTCTCAAAATAAATATATAAAAATAATAAAACACATATCATCTAACATTTATGGAGCACTTACTATGTGTCAGTCACTATACGAAAAAAACTTTCTTGTGGTTTATCTCATTGAATTCTTATAAGAAACTTACGAGAAAGGCCCTTTTATCAGCCTCATTTTATAGATGAGAAAACTGAGGCCTGGAGGCAAACCATTGATACTTAGAAGTCCAAGTCAAAAAGTAGCACAGATAGGGGCTGGGCGCGGTGGCTCATGCCTGTAATCCTAGCACTTTGGGAAGCTGAAGCCGGTAGATCAGGAGTTCAAGACCACTCTGGCCAAGATGGTGAAACCTTGTCTCTAGTAAAAATAGAAAAATTAGCCGGGCGAGGTGGCTAATTATGCAGGCGCCTGTAATCCCGGCTACTCGGGAGGCTGAGGCAGGAGAATCGCTTGAACCCAGGTGGCAGAGGTTGCATTGAGCTGGGATAATGCCACTACACTCCATCCTGGCAAAAGAGTGAGACTTTAAAAAAAAAAAAAAAGCAGAGCTGAGAGTCAAACCTGGGAAATCTGGCTCTTAACCATTTTACACACTGATTTGGCTGTGGCTGCCCGCCCTCCCGACCCCCATCCCATGTCTGTCTTGTCCTCTGACCTCTGACAGCTCCTTGAGGGGCAAGACCCTTGTCCCCCTTCTCTGCTTTCTCTCTCAGCCCCCAGCTCAATGCTGGATACACCCAGGAACTGAAAACTACTTATTAACTGATTTACTCCCCCTTCACTGGAAAATGGTGATGAAACAAGATTTGGGGTGGAGGTGGGGAGGGAATCCCACAAATCAGTTTGAGGCTTCTTTAGAGCTCTGGCTCTTGGTCAAGTGAGAGTAGGAACGATATTTTAAAAGCAGAGTTCCTTAGGGAATCTTCCACATGCCTATATTTTGCTTGCCTAGCATGATGCCTGGCACATAATAGGGTCCAATACATCTTTGTTGAATGACTGAATGAGCTTTAAAAATTCTAAGGAATCTCACTGCTGTTGCTAGGGCTGCCGCTGGAGTCTCAGGCAGTGCTTTCGACTGTGTCTTACACATCAAGCTCTGCCTGTCTCGCTTTTACACCACGGCAGGAGCCAAAGGCAGGGCCCCTTCGAATGCAAAGTGGCTGCTTTTGCTTGGTTTGGCTTAGAAGACATAATACTGGGCCCCTGCTCCCAGGGGTTCTGGCGCTACTCAAACTAACTGCGCCCCCTTGTACTGAGATGTATGTGGATTTCAGATTCGTCAAAATTCATGCCCTTCTCCCACTCCAAGCCATCTGCTGTTCTGGTCTCATCTTTGCCTCACCTCCTCACCCAAAGATTCTTGAGGTGCAGGAAGACAGCCCAGTAACCCCAGAGGCTTGCGTCCTATTCTCCAATCTCAGGTGATTTTTCATCCTAAAACCATCACATAAGCTGTTTATGGCATCCATAACCCGCCTGGAGCTTTTAAACCTCTTTCTTGCGTGGCTTTTTATGAGTCTGAGATAAACAATCAACTCTCTCTCTCCAGGGACTTGGAGCCCAGGTCCTTAACCTCAATCCTTAAGCCCATGGCCCTGGAGGGAGCAGAACCAGGGGGTGGGCCCCAAAGGACTGTGGTTAAATGTGCCATGTGCAGGAAGCAGATAACATCATTGCTGCTAACAGGGAAAATGCAGCCAGAGACCCTGAAGTAAAGATGAGCCAGAGGGCAGGGTTGCCAAGAGTTGCCAGAGCAGCCTCTGCTGGGTTGAGAAGCTCTGCTTAGACACTAAGGGAGCGTTCTGGCAACATGTCAAATCTTGGGGGCTGTCTCCAACCCCTTATTTGGCCCTAAAGAAATCTAAGTCCTGGCCAGGTGCAGTGGCTCATGCCTATAATCCCAAAACTTTGGGAGGTTGAGGCAGGCAGATTGCCTGAGCTCAGGAGTTCTAGACCAGTCTGGGCAACATGGTGAAACCCTGTCTCTACTAAAATATAGGAAAAAAAAAATTAGCCGGGCATAACGGGGTGTGCCTATAGTCCCAGATACTTGGGAGGATGAGACAGGAGAATTGCTTGAACACGGGAGGCGGAGGTTGCAGCGAGCCAAGATTGTACCACTGCACTCCAGCCTGGGTGACAGGGTGAGACTCTGTCTCAAAAAAAGAAAAAGAAAAAGAAATCGAAGTCCTGGGAGGGAAAGTGACTTGGCCAAGGTCATGTAGTCTCAAGGAGGCGGCGTGCAATAAATGATGGGATCTGTCCCCTGTACCCACTTTTCCTTCCCATCGGACCCTGACCTCTATAGGGCATCCAAGTCATTGCAGGGAGACTGGCTTCACCCCAATGGTGGAGGTGAAATAAAGGACCTCGGCCAAGTTGATCGGCACATTCTAACTTCCTGGCTACAGTGACTGGTCTAGGAGTGACCCAGAACTTAAGGCTGGTCTAATCAGAAAACAAAAAAAAAATCTCTGAACCTTTGAGGAAAATCCTGGGAAATATTGACCCTCCTTCCCCTGGGCTAAAAATGAACAAAGGATCCAAAGTGGCCTCAGCAGGTGAGGCCAGGCATCGTGTGACATGAAGAGGGAGTAACGTAGACTCCATGGAAGGTAGAGAGGAAAGATGGAAAGAAAAGGAATCCTAGGTGATAGTTCTGAGTTGCTGGATCAACCCTCACCTGAAGCTTTTCCTCTGCAATGTTCAGGTACACGATCCAATAAAGTCTACTTTTGAGACAGACAGGGCTGGGCACAGTGGCTGATGCCTGTAATCCCAGCACTTTGGGAGGCTGTGGCAGGCAGATCACTTGAAGTCAGGAGTTTGAGATCAGCCTGGCCAACACAGTGAAAACCTGTCTCTACTAAAAATACAAAAATTAGCTGGGCATGGTGGCACATGCCTGTAATCCCGGCTGCTCGGGAGGCTGAGGCATGAGAATCACTTGAACCTGGGAGGTGGAGGTTGCAGTGAGCCGAGATCATGCCACTGCACTCCAGCCTGGGCAATGGAGTGAGACTGTGTCTAAAAAAAAAAAAAAAAAAAAAAGAAAGAAAGAAAAAAGACAGAATAGGTCCTATTATTGTTAGTAATACGTTTTATTGCTTGTAAACAAAATATCCACAACTGATAAACAGACGATTTGCTTCTGGTCTTTTATCTTATTCCCAGTTAGGGGTGCTCAGCCCAAAGGAAAGGCCTCTCTGTGCCTGGCTACATGGCTGGCTAAGCTTTAGATACAACTAAGTCTGTCTGGTTTGGAGTTTAGAACCTCCACTAGCAGACATTTTATACTTCCCTTGTTCAGGGAAATGGGTTGGGTAATTACATGGGTCCAGAAAGCATTTTCTTGGTGTTTACTCCTGTCCTGGTCTCATGAACCTTTAGCACTTTTGCACATCTCTATAGCAATGCCTATCTCTCTCTCTCTCTCTCTCTAATGTGTGTATATATATGTGTGTGTATATATATATAATGTGTGTGTATATATATAATGTGTGTGTGTGTGTATATATATATATATAATGTGTATATATATTTTTAGACGGAGTCTCACTCTGTTACCCAGGCTGGAGTGCAGTGGTGTGATCTTGGCTCACTGGAGTCTCTGCCTTCCAGGTTCAAGCGATTCTGCTGCCTCAGCCTCCCTAGTAGCTGGGATCACAGGTGTGTGCCACCACACCTGGCTAATTTTTGTATTTTTAGTAGAGAAGGGGTTTTGCCATGTTGGCCAGGTTGGTCTCGAACTCTGACCTCAAGTGATCCTTTTGCCTCAGCCTCCAAAAGTGCTGGGATTACAGTCATGAGCCACCGTGCCCGGCCCTGTATCACTATATTTTAGTGATTAACATCTGCATCAAGCTCCTCTAGACCTCAAGCTGGCTGAAGATGACATTAAACCTCATTCACCTTTGGATGCCTGCATCTGGCCCAGTGTCTGACACAAGCTTTGCATTCACGGATGCTTGTGGAGCATATGAAACAATCTCTTCCCACTCCCTGCCTCATTGTCTGAGGGGCCTTCATTACACTCTACTTTCTTCCCTTTGTAAATTAGGATGAGGTGAAAAAGCACAGCAGACAAGATGCAAGGCATTCACGCCAAGTCCTCAATTCACAAACTGAGGATCTGATGTGCTGTTGTAGTCCCACAGTGCTAGGTCCCGTATGGGACACAAGCTCCATCCCATATGCTCACTGTTCTGCACTGCTGTGAGCCCTGGGCTAGAGGACAAGGGAGGGAAAAACTGGAAACACTGAGTCAGAGGAGGCTCGGGATGAAATTTGAGTCCGTTGGGATCATTCTGTCTAAACCCCCATTGACAGAGGAGGAAGCTTGGGCCCAGGGAGGAGTCCTCCTCCTCCTCGCTCAAGGTCACCGGGACAGACCAGCCAGGATGGGAAAGAACTCCACTTTCGAAAGCAAGACCTGGTTCTCCAGGACCTGGGCCCTGTGCAGGCAGGAAGGCGGACTTCAGGATGGATGGGGAAAAGGATGCGGTGGGAGGCTCCCGGGCCAGCCTTTGGACTTGCATCCTGTCAAGGCTGAGTAACTCCACGGATCTCTCTCTTGCCGCTATACCACTTGCCAACTGGGTTTAGAGTCTCTTGCCTTGTGAGTCCTCAGGGACCAGAGAAGTGAGTCAGTGAACACTTAGTACATCGTTGGCACTGGGGATTGTGTGTGTGATTCAGGAGTCACTCCCAGAGCTTGTGCTGATCAACTCCAGAAACTCACCCAAAGCCTCCTCCCCACCCCTTCAATAAGCCCAGGATCCAGGGATCAGACTGTGTGAGCTGGGACCTTCCGTGGCTCTGACACTCCTAAAATGTTTCTCACGCCTCCACCTGCCAACCTGTCTGGTACCGACAGAAGATTCCTGGACCGCGAACTCCCGGTCTAGGAGCTTCCTGCATGCACTGCCTCCTGCCAGCTGCCCACATGGAAAACAGGACCTCGGGACCCCCTCTCTTCCTGACCTTCCCTGGATTCTGAGCGGGCCCACCCTCAACCAAAGCTCCCCTGTTTTGCTGCCTCGCCTCTCATTTTCCGCCTTGGGAATTGTCCCCCTCTCCCCATCCTACTCCCACTCTCGTCCTGGGGGGGTGTCTGTCTTTTCTGATCGCCCCCACCCCCTTCCCTTCCCTCCTCCTTTTCCTCCCTCGGCTCCGCCCCCAGGCCCCGCCCCCTCCGCCCCGGCCCGCGTCCCTCCGGCCCCTTCCCCATCGCCCGCCCCTCCAGCGGGGACGGGGGTGTGGGGAGGGGGCGCCGCGCGGACCAGGCTCCCGCCCCTCCCTGCGCGCCCAGTCCCCGAGCGCGCGCCCGGCGCCCCCCTCCGCGGGCTCCCCGCTCCCGCCTCCCCGCCTTCTCCTCCTCCTGGTGACGTCCGGGTCCCTGCCCGTCTGAAAACTCCGCGCCGCGGCGGTGGAGGCGGCGGCGGCAGCGGCGGCGGCGGCGGAGGAGGAGCAGCGGCGAGCCGAGGCGGCAGCGGCGGCGGCGGCGGCCCGAGCGGGAGCCCGAGCGGCAGCCGGCGGCCGCGGGAGCCGCGGGGAGCGCGGGGGCGGCCCGGAGCGCGCCAGGGTCCCCGCGCCCCGCTCGCCCGCCGCTCTCCGAAGATGGTGGCGGCGCCGTGCGCCCGGAGGCTGGCCCGGCGCTCGCACTCGGCGCTGCTCGCGGCGCTCACGGTGCTGCTGCTGCAGACGCTAGTCGTGTGGAATTTCAGCAGCCTCGACTCCGGGGCCGGGGAGCGCCGCGGGGGCGCAGCGGCCGGCGGCGGGGAGCAGCCGCCCCCGGCCCCGGCCCCGCGCCGGGAGCGCCGGGACCTGCCCGCCGAGCCGGCTGCAGCCGGAGGAGGAGGAGGCGGCGGCGGCGGCGGCGGCGGAGGAGGACGGGGGCCCCCGGCGCGGGCGCGGGGAGGCGGCCCCGGAGAACCCCGGGCACAGCAGCCGGCCAGTCGGGGGGCACTGCCCGCCCGGGCTCTGGTAAGATGCCCTTTCGGCTCGCGCCCGGCGGGGAGGGAGGGAGGGAAGGAGGAAAGCAGCCGGACCCCACGCCCCCCTAGCCCTTGAACCTGGTCATCAGACTGGGACTCCGCAAGCCTGCCGACTCCACATCGCCTCTTTCCCCGGGAAGCCGGGTGGGGTCCCTGCCAAGGCTCAGGAGTCGTGGGCTGCCCCATCCAGAGTCTGAGCACGGACCCCTTGGGGTCTGGGGGAAGTTATTTCCAGTGGGGGCGCTTTGGGGGTTACCGGAGCCCTATTGGGCTCTTGTTCCCCATCGCTCTTGCTGGGGACCCCAGCTGACTTGCTCCATGCGTGTGGGTCTCCGTGCCTCGCTCGCTCCCTGCCTGAGTGGATCGTGCCGGATCCTCACCCGCTGCTCCTGGGTGTTTGTCGCAGCAGCATCTCTTTGGTCTTTGCCGAGCTGGGTGCAGACAGATGAGCCTTCTGTTCGTCCTGGCCTGCGGTGAGGGATGGGCTGGGCGTCCGGAGTCCTCGTCCGTGCCCCTGAATCAATACTCAGTCCGGGGTGTCTGGTCTGACTTTGGGTCTCCTGTTTCTCCTCTCTGGATGTTTGAGCCTCCCGTCTTCACCTTCTCTGTCTCTAACCTTGCCGTCTCCAGTGCCCTCTCTGACTTTATCTCCTCCCCATCTCCAGTTTCAGGCGATGGCTCCTTCTCTGAGCTGGTTGTTTCTCTGTCTTGTTGCGGCCGGTTCGGGTCACCAGCTGTGTTTCCGACCACACCGTCAGGCTTCTAGTCCTGTGGGATTTCTTTGCCCTCCGTGGGTGTGAACAGTCAGGGCTCTGAAACCGTTTCTTCCGCAGGTCTGGGGCCATCTGGGTGGCTGGGTGGGGGACTGACTTGTCTACCTACCCTGTCCCCAACTTCTCCGCCTACCCTGTCCCCAACTTCTCCAGGGATACCTTTCCCACCACCTTCTGTGGGCTGCCTTGTCCAGCCTACTGAGCTAGGAGCACGTGGGGTAGGAGGCCGGAGTCCCCAGTTCAGGGCCAAGGTCTCAGCTTCCCGTGAGTGTGAGTTCTGCCTTAGGGCATAACCAGTGTGTGGTGTATCTGTTTCTTCATCACACCACTTGCCTGCTAGGATTTGCCTAGCCGCTAAAGGGTATTAGACCCCAGGGGGGTGATTTCCGGATCCTGAGGAACAAATACATATCTTTATCTATTTTTTTCACTTTGGGAGGCCTCACTGTAAACTGCCTTCGTACACAGAGTAATGCTTTCTGAGCTGCTAAACTTCTTGGGAGTCCGTGCGACCCTCTCTGCCGGAGTGCAGCTCATCATGCCTGCGAGCTGAGCCAGCCCCAAGACGTGATGTGATGGCATTTCACGTTGCTGTGTGGGTAGTAGGGAGAAGTCTTTCCCTTATTTGCGGGGAGGAGAGTGGCGTGAGCTTCCTGATGGAGAACCAGAACATTCCTCCTGTCCAGCGATCTCTTCTTTACCGGGAGGGGTCCTCTGAGAGACTGCCTTTGAACTCCTGGAGTTGATAGTGATGGGTTCCGGCAGAAATGCATTTAGAAGTTCTTTCTGCATCCAGAGCCCAGGAGGTGGGATGGGAGGGTTGTGGGATGTGCCCTGCTGGTCCAGTGTAGGAGTGTGTAGGGTAGACATGGTGGGGGACGCATGGGGCTTACAGCATCCTTTGTGTCTGGGGTTCAGAGTGGGTTCAGGAGGTACCTTTAGGCTGCACGTAGCACCTGTTGAAATAAATGAACAGAAGGAAGGAGGCAGGGCTGGCCAATTTCTTCATAGGTCCCTAGTATTGTGAACATCCATCCCCAGCGCCTCTCTGTGTGCCCAGCTCAGTGTTTCACCCTCTCTCACCCACCTCAGCCTCTGAGAGATTTGCAGTTGTGGAGGTAGGTGGGAACACACCATTTTTCTTCTCACTTCCTTTTGGAATTTCAGTTCCAGCATCGGAGTTGCTTTCCTTTTCTGAAACTCTGCTTCCAACTGCAAGTTCAATTACTGTCCCCAAACCTGCATGTCTTGTGTCTCAATTTCTTTACCTTCCAAGATAGACATTTATGTGTTTGTTTTTTTCCTTTGGTTCTCTTCCTGGTAACTGTCTACCATGCTGTTGATTATTGTCGCTCGGGGATTTGTATTTTATTTTATTTGCTTGTCTCTCTCCTTTGTTTTCTCTCCATGGCCTGCTAAATCCTGAAATCACAGTACAGACAAGCTGGCTGGAGCCGGGGGTCTGTCCTACTCTGTGGCTGTGCCCACCCAGTTCCTGCCCTACCATGGAGCTCCAGGAGACCAGAAGGGGGCAGGCTGTTCCCAAAGTCCTGGAGCTTGGGTTGCAGGCAAGGAGAGGACCAGACCTTTTTGCAAGCAATAGAGGCTCTTGCAATCTGCACTTTGTTTCCAAACCCTGCCGGAGCTGCCAGGATGATACTTTGGAGAGAAATTCGGGAGTGGGACATTTAAAGACACAAATCCCCGTGATTTTCCAGATGGCGCTTGTAGAGAGCTGGTTAGACACGTGCATAGGAGAAGATGCTTTAGCTCAGTGCTCTGTGGCGGGCGGGGATGGGGTGGGGTGGACAGTCTTGACTCTCGCACGTAAGGGAATCTGTGTCCTAGGCTGCTGGTGGATGTTTTGCAGAGTGTGCCAGGGAGGCGTTGTGTATAGAGCATTTTCTAAGCCAGATCTTCCTGCTTCCTGATGCCCACGGTGTCAGAGCATTTGTCCTTTTTATGTTTGGGGAGCTGCGCTTCGGTGGAAGGCCCTGATTGTATTTTTGGTGCACTTAAGAAGCCAAGAGGAAACACCCCGTTTCTCAAGTAGGCAAGAGTCAGAGGGCATGTCCATAAAAGATTTGGAAGCTTGCGTTTTCCTCTCAGCGTCTTTCAAAGCTCTTAAATATTAGAATTACTGGGTGGATTGCAGCTGTTCTGTGGCCGTGACACTGATTCCTTCACTGGGTCTCCAGTAAGCTGTGGATTTTACTGTCATCTCAGAATTTAAGAAACAGACAGGCTCCCTTATAAAGGGAGGAAAAATATTGGGAAAGCTGTTACAAGGATCAGCCTACAGGTTCTGAATAGATTTTGGAGCAAATGAAAGAGAGCTGTGTGTGTTCATGTAATGAATGTTTATTTTCTTTCCCTCAGTGACTCTCTTCTTGAAGTCTCCACATTTATTGCTTGTGTTCTTAGATAAACTGTTAGTCAGTTTCATTTAAAAAGTCTAATTTTTTATTACCCTTCCCACCCACCCCCACCCTACAGAAACACACAAAGTAGAATGGGGTTTCTGTATTACCCCACCCCTTTGTACTGTTGATTTTTCGGCAGAAATTCCTCATACTTCACGTTATTCAGATAACTTGGGACTTTTTTTAAACATCAGCGGTGACTTTGAAAGATTGGTTCCCTGGCTTTACATCACCTCTGCTTCTAACAAACAGCCTCAGAGGCATAGCATTTCTATCCAAATGTTTTGAGACCACAGAAAACAGGGTATTTTATTGATGGTTCATTTTTTTTTTTCACACTTTCAATGGAGTTATATTTTCTTTGAGCGACGCATTACACTTTGTATACAGAAATATGCATAATTGAACAATATTTATCTTACTGCAAATGTTGCCATCTGTTTAAATCATATACTGGAAAATGTTAAAATAGATAAATAAAAGTAGAAATTAGATGCATAGGTATAGATATGTTTGTAATATAAATTCTAATATATCTATTCACTTTCCTTCTAGTTTTCTCACACTTTAGACATTCTCTTTAGTTTATCAATTCATTTTTGAAAAATCTTCCAGAAGGTCGGGTGGTCAAATGCTTGCTATTTTTCAGCTAGGAAGCCAGCCATGGCATAAGTTCTTATTTACTGGTGACTGTTCAATTTTGATTCATGGTTTTATAAAAAGAGTAAATTTGGTGGCAGAGATTTGACATCATTGTATCATTGTATATGTGTGTGTATCCCCAGAAAGCAAACATATCCTTAGGGATGTCTTTGAAATAAGAGTCTGTACCCTTCTCCAGTTGGTTTCAAAACCCTGCCAGGGCTGCCGGGATGATGCTTTGGAGGCAGATTCAGGATAAGGTCATAAATCTATCTATATTAGTGTTTCAGTACAGAAGAACTAACACACACACTCGTTGGACTGCACAGGTGAGGTTGCGGGTCTCTATCTTTTGGCCAGGGCTGCCCTAAGAGTTGCCACTTATGCTATCTCTCTTTCCCTTTCCTTTGCATTTCCCCATTTCTGCTGACCCAGATCCCCATCTACCAGAAATAATGAGAAAATGCCTTGGGGAAAATAAAAATAAGTAAAAACCAAACTCGATCTTAACAAAACCTACATTCTAAGGAAAGGGTGTGGTAATAGGAGAAAAAGTCCCAAGAAGTGTGTGCCAGGCCCCAGCACAAATGAAAGAGGCCTCTGTTCTGTACCTTCAGGTCTGACATCCCTGGGTTCCCCTCCCGGCTCGGCCATTTCTTGTGTCCCTGGCCTTGGACAAGTCACCATCATTTTGCTCCTCTGTAAATCTGAGCTACCTCATAGGACTGTATGAGAACGGAATGTAGCAATACATATGAATTGATGTGGGCCTGGCTCCTAATCAGTGCTCAAAAGTGAGCTGTTCTCAAAAGGAAATTCTTGGTATGTTTGAAAATAAGCGGTTTTTTTCCATTTATTCATTTTCCCACACAGTGTAGAGTGTGAGTAAATCCAAGGCAGTAGAATGAATATAGCTCTTTCTGTGTGATCAGGACGGGATACGGTAGAAGGAGTACTGACGTTTATTGAGTGCCTGCTGTATGCCAGGCATCATTTGGGCGTTTTGCATACGTTAGGTTATTAAATGCTTATGCCCCTCCCGCAAAAAAAACCCCACAAAAGCTTTCCAGGAAGGCAGATGGTATTACACAACTGATATAAAGTTAAAACTGTAGACACCCAGCTAGAAATCGCTGGTCTTATGATTGCTTATTATGTGGCAGGAATAATGGGGGGACTTGTAAATATTACCTTACTGTCACATTGAATTCTCCCAACTTTGTGGGATAGGACTGTTGCTGTCCCCAGGGGGAAACTGAGGCTAAGGAAAGTGAAGCTGCTTGCTCATGAAGTTCACAGAGCTGGGGAGTAGCAGAACTGAGTTGCAAACCCAGGCCTGCCCCTTTCCAAGTGATGCCACCTGTCTGAGCTGCTTTTCTTCTGCATGGTTTATTGATAAGCCCCACATGCAACTATGTCATTCCCAAAAATCTTTTTTTTTTTTTTTTTTTGAGAGAGAGTCTCACTCTGTTACCCAGACTGGAGATCGGTGGTGCAATCTCTGCTCACTGCAACCTCCACTTCCCAGGTTCAAGCAATTCTTGTGCCTCAGCCTCTGGAGTAGCGGGGTCTACAGGCACGTGCCACTATACCTGGCTAATGTTTGCATTTTAGTAGAGATAGGGTTTCACCATGTTGGCCAGGCTGCTTTCAAACTGCCGACCTCAAGTGATTCACCTGCCTTGACCTCTCAAAGTGGTGGGATTACAGGCCTGAGCCACTGCGCCTGGCCCCCAAAATCTTTATTCTACTTTTCTTACTTCTTATTGCAGATTCCTAAGAAGGTACCAACCCTAGAAAAGAAACAGACATGCAGTTTACATTGAATCAGGCACCTAACTCATGATGCAAATACAAGGGTAGTAATACTGATAATAATAATAATGCCTGCATAACAGTTATGACGTGTTAGGTGGTTTAAAAAATGGATGCATAATGGTTTTAAATATTTTGAGGGTCAATGTGATATTTTGATATGTTCATATAATGTGTAATGATGAATTCAAAGTAATTGGGTTATACATTACCTCCAACATTTATCTTTACTTTTTGCCAGAGACACTGAAACTCTTCTCTTCTAGTTATTTTTGTTGTTGTTGTTATTGAGACAGAGTTTTGCTCCTGTTGCCCAGGCTGGAGTACAGTGGCACGATCTCAGCTCACTGCAACTTCTGCCTCCCAGGTTCAAGTAATTCTCCTGCCTCAGCCTCCTGAGTAGCTGGGATTACAGGCACCTGCCACCACACCTGGCTAATTTTCTTTGTATTTTTAGTAGAGACAGGTTTTGCCATGTTGCCCAGGCTGGTCTTGAGCTCCTGACCTCAGGTGATCCGCCCGCCTTGGCCTCCCAAAGTGCTGGGATCACAGGCGTGAGCAAGATTACAGGGATGAGCCACTGTGCTCGGCTCTTCTACCTCTTTTGAAATATACAATAGATTTTTGTTAACAATAATCACCTTATTGGACTACCAAACGCTAGAGCTTATTCCTTCTATGTAAGTGGATTTTTATACCTGCTAATCAACCTCTTCCTCCCCACTCCCCTCACTCCCCCAATCACTTATCTACTCTCCATCTTGTTGTCATCTACTTTTTTAGCTCCCACGTAGGAGTGAGAATGTGTGGTATTTGTCTCTAAGTGCCTGGCTTATTTCAGTTAATACAATGGCCTCTGGTTTATTCATGTTGCTGCAAGGGACAGGATTTCACTTTTTAATGGCTAATATTCCATTGTGTGTCTGTACCACATTTTCTTTGTCCATTCATCCATTGATGGGCACTTACTGATTCTACATCTTGGCTATTGCAAAGAACGTTGCAGTAAACACGGAGTGCAGATAGCTCTTTGATGTACTGATTTCCTTTCCTTTGGATAATTAATTCCTTTCCTGTGTAGACAAAGTAGTGGGATTGCCAGATCATATGGCAGTTCTATTTTTAGACTGTGAAGAACCTTTATACTCTTCTCCATAGTGTCTGTACTAATTTACATTCCCACCAGTGGTGTACGAGGGTTCCCATTTCTCATGTCCTCACCAGCGTCTGTTATTTTTTGTCTTCCTGATAAAAGCCATTTCAACTGGGGTGAGATGATATCTCATTGTGCTTTTGAGTCACAGTTCCCTGGTGATGAGGGATGCTGTGCATTTTTATATATCCATTGGCCATTTGTATGTCTTCTTTTGAGAAATAGCTTTTCCGCTCTTCTGGCCGTTTAAAAAATTGAATTACTTGTATTTTGCTGTTGAGTTGTTTGAGTTCTTTATATATTTTGGTTATTAATCCCTTGTCACATGGGTAGTTTGCAAATATTTTCTTCCGTTCTGTAGATTGTTTAATTTGTTGATTGTTTCCTTTGCTGTGCAGAAGCTTTGTAGCTTGATGTAATCCCGTTTGTCTATTTTTGCTTTTGTTGTCTGTGGCTTTTGAGGTCTTACCCAAAAAAGTCCTTGCCCAAACCAAGGTCCTGAAGTGTTTCCCCAATGTTTTTTTCTAGTTGTCTCATAGTCTCAGGTCCTAGATTTAAGCTTTAATCCGTTTTGATTTGGTTTTTGTATTTGGTGAGAGACAGGGGTCTAGTTTCATTTTTAAGGTTATCCATAGGTTATGGTTATCCAGTTTTCCCAGAACCATCTATTGAATAGACTTTCCTTTCCCCAGGGTCTGTTCTTGATGCCTTTGTCAAAAATGAGTTGATGTAAAAGTGTGGATTTATTTCTGGGTTCTCTATTCTTGTTTGCCAGGCACTGTTTTAAACCCTTTATGTGCATGAACTCATTTAATCCTTCAAGCCGTGTAATATTATATTTTCAACAGTCAAGAAATAAACTTGAAATTGGCTAGCGAAGGAAGTCTTGAATTTGGCTCTCTCTAACCAAGGGAGAAGGGGAGGAGGGGGCAAGAGGATATTTTGTGTAGGGTTCTTTGGTGAGGGAAAATGGCTTTTATTTCGACCACAACAGACGTCCTGCTGCTTCGTTCCTTCCGACTGCTCTGTGGTTGGCCCTCTGAGGACCCCACTACTTGTACCTGAGAGCCTGGGTCTGCAGGACACTGGAGAGAGAGCGCTATCTCAACGAACATGTGGCCCAGATCATCTTGTGGACACTTCCTTCCGCCTGCAACAGAAACTACCCGTTTGCCCGCAGATACTCATCAGATGGTGCCTATGTGCTCTCTGGGTTAGGTTGCCCCTCCCTGATTGGAAGCCAGAGACATCATAAAGAAGATGGGTCTGGGGCAGGGTGTCGCCTTAGGCTTGAACCTAGACACTGGCCTTATTAGTGTTAGGGACCGCCAGCCCAGACACCCTGCCAGATGAGGAAGGGGTGGGACTCATTCTTGAGCTTTGAGTGTGTGGATGGGGTTGTCTCATCTTTCAGGGCCACGTAGGGGCAATGAATGTATTTGTCCTCTCCCAGGCCTGGTTTGTCCCAGCCAGGTGACTAACTGCTTATCTGGACATCTATTGCAGGCTAATGTGTCAGTGGATGCTAATGAGGTAATGTGGTAACAGGTGTTTGTTTCTCCTCCCAGATCACACTTTGCCATAATTTTTGGCCCCAAGGTGCATGGTCTCAGTTTAAAATGAATGTATAGGGTGGAGAGGTTGATGCAGAGGTTTCCTACTCAAGAGGCACAAATATTGCAACTGTGGTGATGATGAGGTGGAGGAGGAGAACTTCTTTATTGAATGCACCAGACACTGTGGAAGGACTAAAAAGACATGGTTTATTGAATCCTTATAACATCTGGCAATTTATGAGCTATTATTTTCATTTCTGTTTTACTGATTGAAATAATAAAAACTAAGGCAATAAGCTGAATGAAAGTTAAGCAGGTGAGAAATGTCCAAACTAGGAATTCAAGCTGAGTGGTGTCTCCAAAGGCTGTGTTCTTAGTCTCTACCCAGTTCAGAGTCAGTAAGTTCCTAGACTCTAGACCCTCATTCTTCCCTTCCCTCCATCCACTTATGCATGCATTTGTCTGTCCATCCATCCATCCATCCATCTGTCCATCCATCCATCCATCCATCCATCCATTCTATCCATCCATCCAGTTAGCCATCCATCCATCCATCTGTCCATCCATCCATCCATCCATCCATCCATCCATCCATCCATTCTTCCATTCTATCCATCCATCCAGTTAGCCACCCAACCATCCATCAGTCTATTCATGTATTTATCTGTCTGACCATCCATCCATCCATCCGTCCATCCATCCATCCATCCATCTGTCCGTCTGTCTGTCCATCTATCCATCCGTCCATCCATCCATCCGTCCATCCGTAGGTCCATTCATCCATCCATAGGTCCATTCATCCATTCATTGGTCCATTCATCCATCCATGTAACCATCCATTTACACATCTATTCATTCACCCACCTATCCACCCATCTACCCATCCACCCATCCTCCACCCCAGCAGTTAGAAGGTACCAGTCCCTGTGTCTAGCACCGGAACTACCTTGTTGAACAGGACAAATGGGCCTCCTGCCCTCCAGGAGGACCAGTGAAGCAGGCAAGAGTTAGAGCCCGTGCTGATAAGTGGCCGATTTCTAGGGAGAACACTCTCGCATCCCAGCCTGGTTCATTGTCCATACCCTTTCCTATGGTGACCTCTTGCATACACAAGGGAGGTGTCCTCTGGGAAGGTCAGGGCGAGGAGTAAGTAGTATGATTCAGGACCCTGGAAACCCCGAGGTCTCTGCCATCCCAAAACTGTCCACGAGGCCTGGGCTGCTCCACTCATGGGGCTCAAGCTCTTCTTTCGTAGCCGAAGAAACAACCCTAGAAGTGATCCAGGGGAGCAGATGGCCAGATGCTGCGGGGCCTTAGAGGCAGGTCATGTGATGTTGAGAAAGAAGACGGTGCTCTGACATCATCTGTGATATGGCACTTTGCCTTTCTGGGGCTGCTTGTCTGAAGTCTCCTTGTCTGAAGCACAGAGGCCATGTAGGCACTTACCTGGCAGGGCTTGGTGATGAGGCAGGCGCCTCTCTGGGTCATGGTCAGTGCTCCGCTCTGCCCCCTGATGCAGCCATATCATAGGAGATGTTTGCTAAAGCCAGGGGGACTTTCAAATATGTGGCCCATGCGTGGGTTTGATTTTGCCCACATGTTGTGTTAGAATAAATAGGCACTGGAATTTAAAAATTAGGATATGCCGACCAGATGCGGTGGCTCATGCCTATAATCCTAACACTTTGGGAGGCTGAGGCGGATGGATCATGATGTTGGGAATTCAGGATCAACCTGGTCAAGATGGTGAAACCCCGTCTCTACAGAAGGAAAAAAAAAAAGAAAATTTAGCTGGGCTTGGTGGCAGGCACCTGTAATCCCAGCTACCTGAGAGCCTGAGGCAGAGAATTGCTTGAACCTGGGAGGCAGAGGTTGCAGCGAGCCGAGATTGCTCCACTGCACTCCAGCCTGGGCTACAGAGTATGACTCTGTCTCAAAAACAAAGAAAAAAAAGGATTTGGATATGCCATGAAACAGTGGAGATTTTTGGAATTCTTTTAAAAGTCATAAGATCTTGCAATGCGGGGTCCATGTGTGCTTGCTTGGTGTTAAACTGTTAAACAGCCAAGCTGAGGAATGGTGACACTGCAGACCCGGTGGGTCCCCAAGAGTCCCCCCAAGATCTGTCCTGTCACCTGTGCCACCTGGCTAGCTCCTCTTGGCTGTTGAGTTTGCAGCCCATTTGGAAGCCCTCTTGTGTTCATTGTGAAGACATAAAAATAAATATCTGTGGTCACCCTATCCCCATGTGGCTTATTCACTGCACTTATTTGCCTCTGACTGCCTGTGCCTTGCCCTAGGCATGATGGAGCCCCCCTCCCGCCCACTTGCTGGTGGTGGAGACCCAGAATATGCAAATTCTTATAAGCACGAGACCATCCTGAAGGCAAACGCCCTCCACAGAAATAGAATCATGCATTCTGCAATTTGATAAACCTGTTTCCCCTCTGCAGGGAGTATAAGTGGTGGGCTCCTTTGAGTCACCTGCCCCTCGCTCTGTGTTCCCCGTGACCTTGTCCCCCAGTAACACACACTGGGAAGTTGGGAATATTTAGAGACAAGGGGGAGGTGAAAAGTAGAACATTCCTGAGTACCTTGGCTTGGTCCCAATGCTGTCAGGGACGGACCATGACTTTCATCTCTGTGTCTTTTTGGCACTTCATCAGATGATGCTAATAAGCCTGCCTCCCTCCCCAAGTTGTGAGGATTAAATTTGATAAACAGATGAGAAAGTGCTTTGAAGCTCAGAAAGCCGCATGTGAATGTAAGACGGGGCTCATGTCTTCAAGCTGCAGAATGTGGGAGTGTTCAGATGGTGTTTTCTGTGTTCCTTCTTCACAGTGTTTTGTAACCCATAGGGGACAAGGAAAGAATGAATGAGTGAAATCCACTGGAAATTTACCACCTACTCATCCTTCCATTCATCAGATGTTGTTTGGGGGTCTGCTGTGTACCGGGCCTTATGCAAAGCAGGTGGAAAGAGAAATGTGACCCTGCCCTCATGCTCTTTACGGTTTGAGGGCAAGATGACCCCCAATAAAAACAAACAAGAACATGACAAAAAAAATCAAACTGTTACAAGTGCAGTGAAGGAAACGGTTAGAGAGCTGAACAAAAAGAAGGGACTGTGAATAAGCATTTGTTTTGGGTGGGGTGGATTTATTTTACTTATTTGAGGGTAAGGATTTATTTTGCCTTTTGCCATTGTAGTTCCAAATGAGCCCTAGGAATCCAAAATATGGTATAGACACCAGTCACGATGCATCAGTGGTTAGAGGTGCTACAGGGGCAGATATTCTCCAGTAGCTTTTTATAGAGTTGGTATTCACATCTGTATAACATTTATTCACTTCTTAAATTTAATTATTTATTATGACAGGGACTCCCTGTGTCACCTGGCTAGAATGCAGTGGTGTGATCTCAGCTCACTGCAACCTTGACCTCACAGGCTCAAGCAGTCCTTCCACCTCAGCCCCCTAAGTAGGTGGGACTACAGGTGCATATCACCATGCCCAGCTAATTTTTGTAGTTTTTGAAGAGATGGGGTTTTGCTATGTTGCCCAGGCTGGTCTGGAACTCCGGGGATCAAGTGATCCTCCCACCTCAGCCTCCCAAAGTGCTGGGATTACAGGCGTGAGCCACCACTCCTGGCCCACTTCTTAAATATTGCCTATGTTCTTCTAGCTGCTTTTCCCCAACAAAACCATATGATATAAGCATTACTCTAAATGTACAACTTGATGATTTTCCACAAACCAAACACATTCGAATATCCTAGATCAGGAATCATAGCGCCAACACCATCCCGGGTGCACCTCTCTTCTGCTTCTTGGGTGACTGTTGAAATTGTTAATAGCTGTGTATTTCTTTAAATGTATGTTATGGAATATACAGAAATATAACCAGCCAATCAAGATGGCAGCTTCAAGGCTTTTCTTGTTGAACATGCAGGTAAAGTGGCATTTAAGGAAAAAGAAGTTGGTGACCGAAATGAAAACGCATAAGCAAACCCTAACTGGATTTCACATCCTGATTGCAACTTGGTTGGTTAATGATGATCAAGGAAGTGCTGAGATGGCCAAGGTTTGGTCAGTGTCGGCTTAACCCGTTTGAAGAGTCTTTGCTCCTCTGGTAAACAGCTGTACTGTTTTGTTCTGAAGTTCAAGTGGATCAAGGTTAGATGTCAGGAGGAGCTGTGCTCGGGGTCCATTGGAAAGGAAGTCCCCATCGGAGGCCCTCTCTGATGTCTGCCTTTCTCCCATCGTTCTCGAAGTAATGGCCCCAGAGGCTCCCCGTGCCTGCCTTCTGTGACTGAGGTCTGGACGTTTCATGCGCATCTTTTGGATTCACTGTGCGTTCACTTCACATTGAGTATTTGTACTCTAGTCCCCCAAGTGTTGGACATGAAATTAGCATGATGAATGGGTCCCCAAATGGGCCAGTAATGACTACATTAACTTAACCCTGAACCAAGACTCTCCTATTCAGAACCAGGGTAACAGAACCGCAGTACGACGTTAGTAGCAATTCAAAAGGGCAACGGGGACAACTAATCATTTCATAATGAGCGAGGAGAGAGGCACTAAAAGCCGGGAGCCCAAGGACAGCACGATAATTTTGCAGAGTCTCAGCTCTCAACTAGATTCACGTTCATAAAATAAACAAATGTTTTTGGTAATGGAAAGCTAATGTATACATTATTTAAGGATAGTATTAAAACCAGATTAGATGGATCAAGTAATACAGCAGTTACCTCATTAAGCATCCTTTCTTTGGGGATGTGAAAAAGTTATTCTTTTTTTTTTGTTTTCCTTCTTTTTTCCTTGTGAAATGGGGCTTTATTAATTAGAGATGTAATGGGAAATCTTACTTTTTTTTCCCTAGAGTAGTGGCTGTTTTCTGTTTATTTTTTAATGGAGGACCATGCTTTGCAGATGTTCTCTTTGAAATAAAAGCCTATTCACTGTCTGTCTTTTGCACTTTCTTTTATCCCAGCTCAAAAGGGGCAGCTGTTTTGAAAGACACTGAGAACCCCGTTTGCTTGTCATCAAGTATTGCAGATGATTCCATTTTCGATGCAAAATGCTCTTATCGCCTGGTTTTTCTTGGGATCCTGTTGAGGAATAGTTTTCAAATGGTTATGTCTGATTTTTCTCTCGTTTAGAAGGTGAGTTAAAGCCAGAGAGCAGGTAGAGATGTTAAGATAAACATCTCCTAAGGAAAAATATTCAGTGAAAGACTGGGCGGTTTGGAAACGGGTAGAGGTTAGGTTACTCATTCTTCTTAGGCCTAGAGGCTGACTGCTGTTTGGCTTTCTTTTAGGATTAAAGCAAACAAAAACTGCACAGCAGCAACTTGTGGAGGAAACCATTTATTGGAGCGAGCAGGTGGGTGCAGCCTCCAATGAAAGTGGGTGCTAGAAGGCGGCAATGGGGAATACGTAAGCCAGAAGGAAACCTAGGACTTTGTGAGTCAGGTCTGGGCTCCGGACGGAATAATGACAGCATAGGGTCCTTTCCTCTTCCTCCTCATTTCTTAATGAAAGAAAAGGTAACTTTTAAAAACCAAAACTTAAATTAGTAGCCAAAATCAGTGATTTCCAATCCAAATCAAATTTGAAGTGCCTATTCAGAAAGTTGAAATCGTGGTCTTCATTTGAGAGAGGGGGGATGTGACTGCCCCCTCTACGCGGGTCCACCAGGTCACTTTGCTTATCTGTGTTACCTACAGGATGACTGTTGGGATTTGCGTTTGCAACTCTCAGAATGATAATAATAGTAATAATAATAATAATCATTGCTATTATCTGTTAGATGTCACTATGTGCCAGGCACTGTGCTGTCCTGAGCAGAATCTTCTGGATTATTATTTTAATCATTACAGCAGCCTTATGATGTGGCTGCTGATAGTTTTCCCATCTACAGATGAGGAAACTGAGGCATAGAGAGGGTAAGGAATCACTCGCAGTCACAGAGCAGACTTGGAATTTCAACTCAGCCAGCGTGACTCAGGATCCTGTGTGTCAAAGGCTATGCCTGTGCTGCACAGAAAGATGTCACCAAGCAACTCCCATTAGGTGTTCCAGAAAGTGGATAATGTTGCTGGGCGGGGTGACACATGCCTGTAATCCCAGCACTTTGGGAGGCCTAGGTGTGACGATCGCTAGAGCCCAGGAGTTCAAGACCAGCCTGGGCAACATAGTGAGAACTCGTCTCTACCAAAATATAAAACAGGCCGGGCGCAGTGGTTCATGCCTGGATTCCCAGCACTTTGAGAGGCCGGGCTGGTAGATCAAGAGACCAGTCTGGCCAACATGGCAAAACCCCATCTCTACTGAAAATACAAAAATTAGTCAGGCGTGGTGGCAGGTGCCTGTAATCCCAGCTACTTGGGAAGCTGAGGCAAGAGAATCGCTTGAACTCAGGAAGTGGAGGTTGTAGTGAGCTGAGATTGTGCCATTGCACTCCAGCCTGGGCAACAAGAGCAAGACTCCATCTCAAAATAAATAAGCAAATAATAAAAATAAAACAATCATCTGGGCATGGTAGCATGCCTGTAGTTCCAGCTACTTGGGAGGCTGAGGTGGGAGGATTGCTTGACCCTGGGATGTTGAGGCTGCAGAGAGCCATGATTGCACCACTGCCCTCCAGCCTGGGTGACCAAGCAAGATCCTGTCTCAAAAAAAAAAAAAAAGGTTTGTGCTGTTTGCTCACTGCGTGGATGGAACCACTGAACCATTGAGACCCAACAGTGAGTGAATTGAATTGCCCAAGGTCAAATCATTATGTAAAATGCACAGAGTGACTTACTGCCTGTAAAAAGAGGTGGAGTGTGGGCAGTGGTGCGCACCTGTAATCCCAGCTACTTGGAGGCCAAGGTGGGAGAATTGCTTGAACCTGGGAGGTGGAGGTTGCAGTGAGCTGAGATCACACCACTGCACTCCAGCGTGACAGAGCGAGACTCCATCTCAAACAAAACAAAACAAAACAAAACAAAAAACAAAAAACGAGGCGAGTGTGGAATTTACTGTGGACGTGGGTATCTATGAAGCTGGAAGTCTGGCTCTGGTAGATGTACCCTCACCCTGATTCCCACCTTTTGTGTGCACAGAGCGGAGCTGGGGCGACGGTCTCCACCTTCCATCCGTAGTCTTGCAGCAGAGAGGTAGCACCTAATGCGTAATATTTTGATAAGTTGCTGATTTGTATTAAAATAATAATTACAGCAATAATTACAAGCACAGATTTCAGTGAGACTCAGCTGCTGACTGTGAGAAAAAATAATTAATTGCATATTCTCTGGAAATCAAATGGAAGCCAGACCTGGCCTTTTTCCTTTGTGAGAGTCCAGCGCAGGTTTTACTGCAAGTTGAAGGCCACGTGTTTTACCAGATGCTGTTTATGTTAATAGTATTGATGGCAGATTTCCATGTGAGGAGTTGCTGGTAATTGGGTGAATATCATCTTTACTTTACACACAGATGCTGCAGAAAATGGCCTGGTTGGATTCTGATGGTAGCACCATCCCTTAAACTATGAAGCACACCCCACCCTGGAAGTAAACACAGTAATAGGGGAAAGCAATTTAAATCTACCTTTTATTATTTATTTAGAGTTGAGGGTCTCACTATGTAGCTTAGGCTGGTCTCAAACTTCTGACCTCAAGTGATCCACCTACCTAGGCCTCCCAGAGTGCTGGGATTACAGGTGTGTGCTACCATGCCTGGCCATTATTATGAAATATTCTTAAGTACTGTAGCATTGGCTGGTACCTGGGCTTTATGAAGAAGTCAGAGCTAGTTTAATTTGATTGCTCTGGCTTTTTTTACCCTTCTGCTGTTTTTGAAGCTGATTGAATTGTAAGCCACCTTATTATAAAAACTTGCTACACTTCCCTTAAAGTAGAACATGCATTAGAAAGAATGCAGGAATCATGAATAAACAGCTCAAGAAAGGGATCACACCCAACTAACCATCACCTGATTTCAGAGCCCACCAGCCTCCTGGGATCCCGCGCATGTCCACTCTGACCCCACACCTCCAAGGGTGGGGTCTCTGTCATGACTTCTAACCCCAGCAGTTACTGTTACCTCTTTTTAGAAATGGAATCATGCAGTCCGTGTTCTTTTGTGACTGGTTTGTTCTGGTTAACATTGTGTCTGGGAGTTTGATCTCTCTCCGGGTTTAGTGAACCCCAGCTTGCAGGCCAGATCTGGTCCTCTGCCTGTTTCCATATGGCCTCTGAGCTAAGGATGGGTTTGATGTTTTTAAATAGTTGAGGGAGGGGGAAAATGATATTTTGTGACTCGTTAAAATGATATGAAATTCAAATTTGTGTCCACAAATTGACCAGGCATGGTAGCTCATGCCTATAATACGAGCACTTTGCGGGGCCGAGGTGGGTGGGTCAGGAGTTTGAGACCAGCCTGGCCAACGTAGTGAAACCTCATCTCTACTAAAAGATACAAAAAATGTTAGCTGGGTATGGTGGCGCATGCCTGTAATTCCAGCTAGCTATTCGGGTAGCTGAGGGAGGAGAATCACTTGAACCTGGGAGGCAGAGATTGCACTGAGCCAAGATTGTGCCACTGTACTCCAGCCTGGGTGACAGAGTAAGACTCTGTCTCAAAAAAAAAAATTGCGTCCATAAATAAAGCTTTATTGGAACACAGCCATGTCCATTTCATTTACATATCAGCTATGGCTGCTTTTTGTGCTGTGGCAGCACAATTGAGTAGTTGCAACCAAAACTGTGTGGCCCCCAAAGCCTAAAATATTTACTATCTGGCCCTTTACCAAAAAGTTTGCTAACCCTCTATCTATATTGTTCCGTGGTGTTGTAATTGTTCATTTGCATTGTTTATTTCATTGTGGAATATACCACAATTTACATATCCATTCTGTTTATGAGCATTTGGGAAGTTCTCAGTTTGGGGCCATTATAAATGGTGCTGCTGTGAACATTCTTGTGTATATCTTTTTGTAAACATATGCACACATTTCTGTTGAGTATATACCTAGGAGTGGAATTAATTTAACTAATGGTTCTTTTTTTAAAAAAACCAATTGACAATTATATTTTAATTTGGAAATCTTACCTTTCATAGTAGGAAGTAAAGCTCAGTAATACTTTCAAATGCTGATACTCAGTAACAAGGCTTATTTTCCTAATAAGTCTTGCAAAATTCAGAGTTCGTAGAAACAGTTTCTTAATTGTCGATTGTTCTTCCATTCTCAGTCCCTTCCAGGCTGTTGGGAACACGCCCGATGTCAACTGCTTTAGTTGCTTTCGGGAATGGTGCCATCATGTAATTTCTTATACCAAAGCCATATTGTCCACAGGGCTCTTATCTTTATTCAGCAAAACAGGTCTGGCAGAATTGGGCATCTTTTTCTAGACGCCACTTTCTGCTTTGATTGACTTCTGTTTATCTCTGGCTTTCTGGTTTTCTTGCAGGAAAGCAGATGAATATAGCCCTGTGTCCCCAGTAAGATCTCTAGCCTGCAGTAGCATGTGCCATTTGACATTGAATCTCTGTGCTGAAATGTCCCTTGGGGGACCGCATATGCTGTACATGACCACAGCCTCGGAGCACGGAGACTTCCCCCGGAGGAGCTGCCTTGGTGTGCGTTGTCAGCATTGTTTAGAAACGCAGCATCCTGCGTCCGTTTCTGAATGCTGTCACTTCCCATTTGCTGCTCCACTTTTTGGGCACAAGCAGTGAGAGTGTTGGGAGAATAACATCAGGATTCCCTAAGATCCACCCGTGTTTGAGGTTTGCTTGGTACTGGCTGAAAAATAACTTAGTACCCTTTCCAGGGCTTGTCAATGAGTCCTGTCAGTTTCTCATCTAAGCCAACCCACCTTACCAGGAGTAAAGTCTTGGCTGTGCTAGCATCCTGTCTTCTGATTCTGTCTGGTTCAGTGAACATACTTCAGGAATGTCACAAGAGTAAGACTGTCAGCTGCTGTTTGGGAATGAAATTTGAATTTAGTGCAGAAAGGATTCGTGGTCTTGAAACCCTTGGTCACAGCTAAAATCTTTTCTGTCTGACTCAGAATCTGGAAGCTTCAGTTTTAGTCTTTAAAATAGGGCTGCAAAGCTGCAAGGCTATTGTGGTTCTGATTCTTGGGTGTGGAATTCCCAGATATGAGAAACTTAACCCTTAAATTCTGGTATTTTGCCCCCTTTCCCTTTGGCTTAATGGTTTTCTCTACTTTGTCTGTTGGAATATTTACTTTTGAAGAGATAAGACTTTAGAATTGTAAGTATTTGTTGAAACTCTTTACAGAGCTGTGTGTGTGTGTGTATTCTAGGGGAAGACTTTCTCTTTTTAAAGACTACTTTCTAGATGTTGTAACATGCCCTAATTACAACTGATAGTTAACTTCATCTAAAAAGAAACCTAACAGATTTCAAAAGAAATCTTCCAGGCTTCCTTCATAAAACAATAAGATATATTGAAAATTAGCCTCTAAAAGACATTCACATGGAAGTTTAAACAATCAAGACTCTTTTAAGTAATTCTTAGATCAATGAATAGATCACATTTGACATTTCAGATTACATATTGATTAGTAAAAATGAAAATACTTCACATCGAAACTTGAGATAAGGCTAAAACTGTGCCTAGAGGAAAATTGGCAGTCTATTTTAAAAGCACTTTCGGTTTTGACATTAAATATGAAAGAGTAAAATAATTAAAAGTCCATTAAAAAACTGATTGAAGCTGGGATGGTCTTGAATTCCTGGCCTGAAGCTACCCTCCTGCCTTGGCCTCCCAAAGTTTTGGGATTATAGGCGTGAGCCATGGTGCCAGGCCTGAGACCCTGTCTGCAACAAAAACAAAAGGAAAAAGAAGAAAAAAGAAAAAAAAAATCAAGAATAAAACAAAAGAAAGGAAAGGGACATTAATAAAAATAAGGGCAGAAATTCGTGAAATAGAATGCAAACATGGTAGTATTAATCTATGAGATCCCTTAATGACCCAGCCTTACAAAGTGCTAATTTTGTTCCTGTTAGGGTTGGAGTCTATGAATAGGCTGCAGGTTCCTCAATCCTCAGTGCTTGCTCAATGCTTCTGTTGTAGCAACTGAGTAAAGGAGTCTGTCAGTAGCGGGAGGCGTCACTGGTTTCATGTCACTAGGATGGGCGGGTTAGGGGAAGTTATCACTTAGCCTGCCCACATCAAAGCAAAGGTACTTCACGTACCTTTTTTCTGCTGATCAATTTCCTCTCGTTTTTAAGACTAGTTAAGAATGGCAGGATGTGTTGTCATTTTGTAGAAGAACTTTAGTGTCCTGCAGGTTCCCAGTGAACTTTCCCCTGAGTTTTCATGTCTTCCTGTGTCTTGTAAAGCCAGGGTTCTCCTCGTTACTCAGTGCCCTGTTGGGGTGGGTTGGGCCTTGGGGAGCAGGTCCCTGGGGTGACAGACAAGAGTTTTCTATCTCACTAAGCACAAGGATACTCCATAGCAGAAATGGGAAGCCAACCTTGTTGGTTTGGAATTGAATTTGATGTCCTCCCAGCAATAGCCATTGATAAGCTACTGTGTGTCACGTACTGGAAGTTTTCTTTTTTTTTTGAGATGGAGTGTTGCTCTGTCACCCAGGCTGGAGTGCAGTGGCGTGATCTCAGCTCAGTGCAACCTCTGCCTCCCGGGTTTAAGCAATTCTCTGCCTCAGCCTCCACAGTAGCTGGGATTATAGGCATGTGCCACCACGTCCAGCTAATTTTTGTATTTTTAATAGAGACGGGGTTTCACCATCTTGGTCAGGCTGGTCTTGAACTCCTGACCTCGTGATCTACCTGCCTTGGCCTCCCAAAGTGCTGGGATTATAGGCGTGAGCTACCGTGCCTGGCCACATACTAGAATTTTTCTATGAATATATTGCTTTATAGATGTACCCAGGCTGTTTGCAGATACTTACTCATTCATTCAACAGATTTTACCAAGAGCTTGCTAGGTGCCAGGCACAGCACGGGAGCTGGGGTTGGAGCAGTGGATAAAATAGTGTCCCTGACTTCCTGCAGCTCAGCTTCCGACCGAGGGGACAGTGAGTCATGGAGAAAGGGATGGTCATCTGGGAAGGCTTTTCCAACAAGGTGACATTTAAGACGAAACAAAGAGAAGGTAGTCGGGCATGGATTGCGGGAAGAGGAGGTAAATGTGTGATCATTAGCAGCAAGGACATGAAAGTCATTTGGGAGGAAAGACAGGAACCAGAGCCTGCAGGGGATTCCAGGCCCCTGTCAACTGTTGGCTTGGGTGAGGTTCCCAACAGCCCTGCTAATGGGTTCATCATCTCCATTTTATTTAAAACGTAGAGAAGTTGACTGGGTTAGAAATTACATGGTTTGGAGGTAGAATTTGAACACTTGCCAAAAGGTGACCACTTTCTTTGGAGACAAAAACCACTTGTGTCCGACAACCTTTCCAGAGTCCCTCTACAGTTACTGCCACTCCACCTCCAATGGGAGAACGTTTGTCCTTTGCAAGGGCTTTTCCGATCCCCACCTGCCCCTGCAGAATGGTGATGTCCCCAGCTCCGAACTTGTCTGTCTCATCTCCATGTCAAAACTTGCCTGTCCTGGGTCCTGTCCTGAAGGTGTTTGATTTTGACGGTGGCGGTGTCTTGCACTGCCTCCAGCTTGGTAACACTGATCGAGAGAGATGGCAGCGGGGGGCTGCCTGGCCAGGCCTGGCAGCGGTGTCTGTCTGTGAAGGGGGACTGTGCTGTGCTGGAACGTCTTTGTTTACAAAGCAAGACAAAGTGGTCTGGAGTTTTAGGAGTCAGGGTACCTGGATTCCAGAACCTGTTCTGCGTCTTGCTTCGTGTGGCTTTCTTTGGGCTCCCTGCCTTTCAAGGTCTCTGTCTCCCCATCTTTAAAATGGACTAAGAGATTCTAGGTCCCTTGTGCTGTGAACTTTTAGGTCTCTTGTGGTACCTGTGTCCCGTTTGCATGAGGCTCTTCTTCCAGCCGTGTGTGTGACCCACGTGTCCTTTCCTAGCTCCATGTGTATGTGGCTGTTATGGTGACTGTCTGCAGAGAAGGATCCTTTCCACCCAGCACCTCCCCCCCCACCTAATAATAAACTCTAGAATCCTCCTCACCTTTTTTTTTTTAGACAGAGTCTCGCTCTATTCCCCAGGCTGGAATACAGTGCTACAGTCTGGGCTCAGTGCATCTTCTGCCTCCTGGGTTCAAGTGATTCTTTTGCCTCAGTATCCTGAGTAGCTGGGATTACAGGTGCCTGACACCATGCCCAGCTAATTTTTGTGTTTTCAGTAGAGACGGGGTTTTGCCATGTTGGCCAGGCTGGTCTTGAACTCCTGACCTCAAGTGATCCTCCTGCCTTGCTCTTCCAAAGTGCTGGATTACAGGCATGAGCCACCGTGCCCTGCCCCCTTCTCACCTTTTATTAGGAGCTCCCATCACCATCATAGCGGGTCTTGGATCCATTAACTCTACCAGGCTATTCTCAGTGGTAGAAACAGTGAATGGCATATCGTAAGTGCTCAGAAAGTGTTTTTGTTTCCTTCAGAAATTGCCTGAAAAATCAGTTGAGGAAATGCCTTAAAAGCAAGAGCCATGGAACCCCACTTTAAGATGACATTTTAAGATCCAGAGGCCAAAGATATTCTAGAACAAGGAATCATGCCTTGTTGCGTGAGTTCTTGTCAGCTCCTCACCTGTACTGAAGGCACCTTAAGGTCCACCTGTGTTCTTAGTGCTTGACACGTAGTCCTGTTGGTGAGGATAAATAATAGTAATAGCAGCTGGCCGTGCGTGTTGGTTCACGCCTGTCATCCCAGCACTTTGGGAGGCCGAGGTGGGCGGATCACGAGGTCAAGAGATTGAGACTATCCTGGCCAACATGGTGAAACCCCGTCTCTACTAAACATATTAAAAAAAAATTAGCTGGGCGTGGTAGTGCCCGCCTGTAGTCCCAGCTACTTGGGAGGTTGAGGAAGGAGAATTGCTTCAAAGTGGAAAACGGAAGTTGCAGTGAGCCGGGATCGCACCACTGCACTTCAGCCTGGCGATAGAGTGAGACTCTGTCTCAAAAAAGACAATAGTAATAGCAGCTATCATTTATTAAGCACATACTGCATACTAAGCACTTTATATTTAATGCTTCCAACACCTTGTGTTGTGAGCATTGTCAGAGTCACTGTTTTATGGAAAGAGGAGGTGAGGCACACAGAGGGGAAGTAACTCTCCCAAGGTTGCACAGCTCCCCGTCAGCCTATGCACATAACTACCACATCCCTTGATGCTAAATCCTATTGATGAGACTGAGGACCAGCCAGACTGAGGTAAACCAGGGGATGGGCCCTCTCACAGGTGCTGGGCCTGTCCCCTCCCCCCAGCCTACAGGGGAAGTGTCTGCAGCTGCAGGCCTGGCAGACACCCAATCCCCTCCTCCCCTTTCCAGGGGCTCCCGTTCTCTGTGTCTGTGGAATTGCTGAGATCCTGTAGACAGCGGTGAGCAGCTGGCTGCTATGGTCAGAGCGTTATACCGGAACGGGGCTGCAGACTTGGCCCCAACCCTCCTTTGGCCTGCTCAGCTGGCCTGGGGCAGCAGGAGAGAGTGGAGGAGAGGCAGGAACTTGCTTTCATTAGAGGGAGCCCAGGGCGTGCTCTGTGGGTTCAGAGGAACTTCCTCGGTTGTGTGGGTGAGATTGGGCATGGCATGACATTTATATGCCACTTCCTTCTCTACCAAATTGTCCCTGTTTGTCTCAGTTGGGGAATGAAGTGCAATGCAGTAGAGAAGCATGGGGACTCGGTGCCAGGCTGCCTGAGTTCACAGCCTGGCCCTGCCACCGAGCAGCTGTGTGACTGAAGTCTTTGTGCCTCAGCTCCTTCCTCTGTAAAATGGGGATGATGTTACCTACTTCAGAGCGTTGTCAGGAGAAATACATGACTTAATGCATGCACTTCATTTAGCACAGTGCCTGGGCCTGTGTTACGGGCCATAACATGCTACGTCTTCCTCTTCTCCTTTTTATTATTGTTCTTGTTATTATTACTGTTGATTCTTGGAGGAGGAGGAGGAATTGGACGAGGGAGAAGATTTGCCTGGTCAACCCTGCCTCTTCCTCTTCCTCTTCCTCCTTCCTCTGGAGCTGTGTAGGGGCTAGACTCTGTTGCTGGCAGTGTGGCCTGAGGTCAGTCACATAACTTCTCTGTGTGCATTTTCCCACCTAAAATGAATGCAGCAATTGTAATAATAATAATCATGATAATACACTTCATTTTAAGATGCATATTTTTTACTGTGTCCCCCAGGCTCACAGCCATTTTACTTTACTTTTGAGATGGAGTCTCACTCTGTAGCCCAGGCTGGAGTGCAGTGGCGCAATCTTGGCTCACCGCAACCTCCACCTCCCGGCTTCAAGTGATTCTTCTGCCTCAGTCTCCCACGTAGCTGGGATTATAGGCATGTGCCACCACGCCCGGCTAATTTTTGTATTTTTAGTACAGATGAGGTTTCACCATGTTGACCAAACTGGTCTCGAATTCCTGACCTCAAGAGATCTGCTCACCTTGGCCTCCCAGAGTGCTGGGATTACGGGTGTGATCCACCACATCCGGCCAAAGATGCACATTTTTAATATTTAGTAAATAGTAGTTCTGAAAATTGGGATGAATTTTACAATTGATGTGTAGGTTTCCTTAATGTTTCAGCACACACCCTTTTGCCCCAAAATTGTTATTCAGTCTGTAATGCATTTCACAAATGACAGGGTCTTACAATGAAGCAAAGAGGCCACCGTGTCCACAATGTGCCAAGCAGGATACTAAGTGTTTTTTAAATGCCTCACTTTTAAAAAATCCTTACTGCAGCCCCAGAGGTAGGTACTGATACTCTCCCATTTTACCAATGTGGAGATGGAGGCTTAGAGGGTGAAAAAGTGGCTTTCACGGAAGGTTGCTTGTTCACACAGCGGAGCTGGTGTCCAGCCACCCTCCATGGGTCTTACGACGTAGCCTGAAACTCTTTCTCCAGGGGCATCCAATAAGCATCTCTCTCCTTCTCCCTGGGATGTGGGAATGTGTTCCTCAAGTCAGCTTCAAGCTTTTTGGATGGAAGTGCTCGTGGTGATCTTAAAATGTGAGCTCCGGCCGAGTTCCAAATGTCTTTGACCGTGACCTCAGCAGCAGGACGGCATGTCTGGGAGACCCTCCCAGCTCGTGCTTTGTGCAGAACACAATGTTTTCAGAGCCCAAAGCGTTTTATAAAATAATGTGGGATTTGTCCCAGAGCCTGGCACAGGGTCTGGAATGCTTGAGCCCTGTTTTCCAGTTGGATTAAACTAAGGTCAGACATTCTGTCCCGAGCCCAAAACGTATCCCGCGGGCTGGGAGCAGCCCCTGGCTCTCAGGTCCTTCCTGGGCTGCAGGCACCCAGGGGATGTCCCATCTGTCTGTCTGTCTTGTGTTGAGAGGATAGTGGTTGGTGGGCTTTGCAAGAGTCTTTAGGGAAGAGAAGAAATAAATAGCAGGCTTCCTGACAGTTTAGAGCCGGGCTGTTGGGCAGAGTCCAGAAATTATGTTGCTAACAGTGACAGTCTATGAGTTTGTGGGGAAGCGAGGTCATGAATAATTAATTGCTGCTAACTCAGTTGTGAAAACCATTTTCGGAGATTCTAATCTGCAGGCTCTCCCAAGGAGGGAGGGGGATGGAGGGGAGCGGGAGGGAGGGTGGGGGAGTAGATAGGGATGAGGGCGTCCTCTTCCCTTGAGTCCAGGGGTCCCTCTGGGGCTCCCCCATGTCTGGTTCAGCGAGTTTGGCTGCAGTCCCCCGCACTTGGACATGGCCTTGGCTGATCCTGGGCCCTGTGGAGGGAGCGGGTGGCCTCACCTCTGGTTGGGTTGGGCTGTTCCCCGCTGAGAGTCTCCAGGCTGAGTGGGGTTCCCCAGACTGTCACCAGCTCAGAGCAAGTCTTTTGAGTCTTTAGAAGGAGGTCCTTATAATGCGGACCACGGGGTCTTCTCCCACCTCCTTCCAGCCTGATCACCTGCAGAATTGAGGGGAGACATGGGTGTTTCTGAAAGCAGGTCTGACTTCCCAAGACTGGAAGAGGCACTGTGTTTTCTGAATATGACACTCTGGAGCTTGTTAAGCCAATTTACCTTTTTTCTAGAAGAGGCAGTATCACCTGTTGATGGGAACCAAGAACCTGGGTTTGAATTCTGGATTCACCCCTTTCTAATTGGATGAGCTTGGAGCAGTCAGATTCTCTCTCTGCCTCAGTGTGCCATCTGGAAAGTGGGGATGACAGTGGTCCCTAATTTGAAGGGTTATTGTGAAGATTCAATAAGTAAACATTTACAGGTGGAATCCCTAAATACGTTTATACATCACATAAACCCACTGCTACGTGTCACTTAGTCATCTTTATTTATTTATGTATTTATTTTTGAAACTGTGGAGCATGGCTTGACAAGCAGCTCACAGAGGCTGGATTTCTTCCTCCCCTGGACACCTTTGTGCAGTGCTCAGCCTGCACAACTGTGATTGGCAGCCCTTTGTAGGATGTCACTTATGTTAAATAGCAGGTAGTTGCTCTCCATAGGAATCTTGCTCTCTCATTTTCAAGCCCAAAGAGTTTTTCTAGATCTCACATATTTATAGGTGCTCACCCAAGCCTACTGTTTGGCTGACTGCCATGGCTTAAGCCTGAATTCCCAGCTGGGAGTTGGAATAGACTTTTGAGCATCCCTCGAGTGACAGTGTGCAACACATTGCCACAAGGTCTGGCACCTCCCGGAGAGCGGTCTTCCTGCTAGTGTCCAAATTTCGTAAGAGTTCCCGCTCTTTATCCTGTTGAAAATAAATACTATTTTCTTCACTCACTTCAGCTGTTGAATGGTGCCCCGGAGAACAAGCGTTTGTGTTTCCTCCCAGGGGCTCCAAAGGAAGAGGAATAAACAAACTATAAACAGCTGTTTCTCCGCTGGTGACAAAATTCAGACAATAGACCCTTCACGCGTATTAATCAGCTGCCTTTTTCTGAAGCGAGTTTGCATTGAGGCTGCAGAGGAGCCTCCACGCTGGGGCAGCGCTGGCTGGAACTTCCTGAGACAGCAGTGAGAGTCGCTTAAAAGAGCCCAGCCCAGGCCTCCATGCAGCCCAGGTGAGCCCGGGGCCTCTCTAGACGGATGTTCTGGCAGCTGTCAGGAAGGGCTCCTGGCCTTCCTTGCTGGTGACTTCTTGAGAGAGAGAGGTCCTTGGGCAGAAGAGTGGCCTTCAGCCAATTCACTCTCTGTGGTCATCTCTTTCTTTGACAATGAATGGTGCTCACTCAAATGCCATTCATCTGACAAATACTAATATTTATTGAACACCCTGTATGTGCCAGGCACTGGGCTAGGTTCTCAGGATGTATCAGTGAACCGAGTGTGGTGGCTCACACCTGTAATCCCAGCATTTTGGGAGGCTGAGGCAGGAGGATTGCTTGAGCTCAGGATCCTTGAGACCAGCCTGGATAACGTAGTAAAACTGTATCTCCAAAAATCAAACAATTAGCCTGGCATGTTGGTGCCTGTAGTCCTAGCTACTCGGGAAGATGAGGTTAGAGGATTGTTTGAACCCAGGAGGTGAAGGTTGCAGTGAGCTGAGATCGTGCTACTGCACTTCAGTCTGGGTGATAGAGTGAGACCCTGTCTCAAAAAACAAATGATGTCTTCCCTTCGTCCATTCATTCTTCTAACCCATTTTTATTTAACCAGGTATTTAGTGAGCATACACTATATATGCTCCAGGAGTCATAGCTAGGTTCTAGGGACATGTCAATGAACATTTGAAAGTGCATGTCTGCCCTTTATCCATTCATTCCTTCAGTCTGTATTGTGGCAAGTACTTATTGAGCACCTACTATGTGCCAGGCACTGTACTAGGTTCTTGGGACACATCTGTGAACATTTGAAAACATATGCCTGTCTTTCATCCATTCATTCCTTCAAATAGTATTTATTTTAACAAATATTTATTGAGCATCTACTACGTGCAAGATGCTGTCCTAGGCACCTACAATAACATGGTGAGCTGGGCATGATGTCTTGTGCCTATAGTCCCAACACTTTGGAGGCCAAGGCGGGAGGATCACTTGAGACCAGGAGTTCCAGACCAGCCTGGGCAACATTGTGAGGCTCTGTCTCTACAAAAAAAAAAAAAAAAAAAGGAAGAAAGAAGAAGTTACCTGGGCGTGGTGGCATGTGCTTGCAGTCCCAACTGCTTGGGAGTTGAGGCAGGAAGATCACTTAAGTCCAGGAGTTTGTGGTGACAGTGGGCTGTTATCACCATTGCAGTCTGGGTGACAGAGTGAGAACGTGTCTGAAAACACTAAAAAAAGTGATGAACAAGATAGAAAAGGCCCCTATACTCCAGTACTGAGGTTAGACTGTAAATGATAGGAATATAAATAGGATTAGTTCAGGTAGCAATTAGTTGGTCTTTTAAAGACCACCATGTGTTAGACAGTAACAGGTGGGCTGAGGCTGGTTAGGCTAGGATGACCAGGGAAGGCGTCCTTGAGGAGGTGATATTCACACTCACACCTGGACATGAACAGATTTCCAGCCAGAAGTCACAGAACATGTAAAGACTGGAGGAAGCTTAGGATTCAAAGGATTGATGAAAGGCCAGGGTGTCCAGTGGTCATTGAGTAAGGGGAGCCTGGGTCGGGGAAAGGGAGAGAGGTCAGTGGGTGAAAAATGTGGGGAGCTTTGAGATTGAGACCAAAGCAAGGAGTTTGGATTTTATTTACAGTATCATGGAAAAGCATTGGGAGCTCAAAGCAGGAAAAGGGTCAGCTTCGAGCTTTCAGAAAGAAAGCCCTCTAGTCTAGAAGTGATGACAAAATCCAAAGCAGTTTGGATTGGACCCTGGAACGGAAAGAGGTGTGTATTTACATAATGTCCCACTCCTACTAGATAGGTTAAGACCCATGGGGTTAGGTGATTAATTATATTACTATATTTCTAATGCCTGCCATGTAGCAGGATCTTAATAGATACTGTAGTCGTCCATTCTCACACTGCTACAAAGATACTACCTGAAGCTGGGTAATTTATAAACAAAAGGTTTCATTGACTCACAGTTCCACATGACTGGGGAGGCTTAGGAAACTTACTATCATGGTGGAAGGCAAAGAGGAAGCCAGGCATGTCTTACATGGCAGCAGAAGAGAGAGAGAACACAGGGAAACTGCCAGTTTTAAACCATCAGATCTCATGAGAACTCCCTCACTACCACGAGAACAGCATGAGGGAAACCACTCCCATGATCTAGTCACTTCCCACCAGGTCCCTCCCTCCATATATGGGGATTACAATTTGAGATGAGATTTGGGTGGGGACACAGAGCCAAACTATATCAGATACTATATCATGTATTTTTATATTTCATATTATATCATATACTGTATATACATACTATAAAACAATGTTAATAGAGGTAGCAAGTACTTATTGAGCATTTGCTGTTTGTCAAGTACATGCCAATTCCTTTGCTTGAATTAACTATTTTAATCTTTGCCACCCTGTGAGGTAACTACGATGTTCATACTTATTTTACAAAAGAATTTAGGATCCTTGCCCAAGGTCACAGAGTTGTTGAGATTTGCACCCAAGCAGTCTGGCTCCAGTGCTTCCAGTCTTCAAATGCTGAGCTAACTCTGCCTCTCCTAGAGTGAATGCAGAATGAATCAATAATATGTATCATCTTTGCTGATTAAAGTAACACATGTTCACTGAGAAACATTTAGAAGATGAATATGTGAAGAAGAGAATCTGAATCCCCTGTAATGCCAGTCTCAGTTTAGTTTTGGAAGACGGTTAAGCCATGAAGTCGCTAATTTGAGTAGGAATAAGGTGATCTTGTTTTTGTCTTTCTTCCAAGAGACTGAGGATGCAGAGAGCTGGGCTCAGGAGAGAGGGACGTGGGACGAGAGCTGCAAAGGCTTATGGGAGGATGCCCAGCATCCTCTGGGGTGGTCCTTGCCCCTTTCTCAAGGCAGGAGAATCCACAGGCTCATTGAGAATCCAGAGCTGTGGGATCTCCAGGGTCTAAAAAGAATGCTCCAGGCAACCTGTGGCAGTGATGAGCCTGCAGGGAGTTGAGGCTCCTCAACTTAAACCTGGCTCATGGGAAAACATGGGGCAGTATGTGGTGTTACTCTCATTCAGAACCGCCCTCACAGACATGCCAGAAGAATGTTTGACCAAATATTTGGGCACCCCATGGCTCAGTCAAGTTGACACCTAAAATTAACCCTCATGGAGGTGGGAGGGTGGGCAAAAATCACTTTAACACTTTTGATTCTGATCTGCCATCAGTTGTAAGCTCTGCACGATCAATTTGACAACTTTTTTAGTCAGGGTTCTCCAGAGAAACGACCAATGGGATGTATGTGATACACACACATACGGTTTTATTATAAGGAATTGGCTCACACAAATGTGGTGGCTGAGAAGTCACAAGGCCTGCAGTGGCAAGCTGGGGTTCCAGGAGGGCCAGCTGTGTGTCGTTCCAGTCTGAAACCCATCAGTCTGAAGACCTAGGAAGGGCTGATATTTTTGTCTGAACTCAAAGGTAGGAAAAGACGGGTGTCCCAGCTCAATCAAGCAGCCGGGCAGAGGAGCTCACTGTACATGGGCGTGGGTCAGCCGCCAGTTCAAATGTTAATCTCAACCAGAAATATCCTCGAGGATACCTTAGAAGACACCGACTGAGTATCTGAGTACTCTGTGGCTGTGTCAAGTTGATATAAAAAATTAACCATCACGGAAGGGATGGCAAAAATAACTTAACGCTTTGATGTTTAAGTTCTGGAAGCTCATTTTTGGGTCACGTGTGGAGGGTTATTGTAGAGAGCTGGATCTTTATGCTTCTTTTGATAATGATCCTGTCTTTATCCTCAGCCATCATCTAACACTTAGTGTTGCTAAGAATTTCCTGAGGGAGACTTAATCTTATTCAAGATCTGTTCTTGCCATTGCTACTCAGAGTACCTGGTATTTAAAAAAATCATCCAAGAATTTGAAATTTAAGGCAGGACTTTACAGAATTAAAACGAGAGTCCAAACCTCCAATTTGTTTGAGGCCAGTAGGTACTCTAGGACAGGTGCAAGGCGGTAGGGAGTGGTGAGGACTTCAGTGGACAGAAGAGCAGAGCTAGTGGGTGACTGCTTCTTGGCTCCACTGCCTGTGGCTATAAGAGAATCAGGCCCAGGGTTATCCATTCTTTCAAGTTTTAAAAGCAACCAGAAATTTCCATTTTTTTAGTGCTATCTCTGATAAATATTGATAACTAATTCAGGTTTGTGTTTTTTCAGTAACGTAAACTGAACCAAACAAAACATTTCAGTGAGCTGGATTTATCATACAGGTCTCTATATAATCACTTATGAATCAAATTATAGTGATAATAATAATAATGTTTTCCTGTAGTCCCAGCTACTCGGGAGGCTGAAGCAGGAGAATCGCTTGAACCCAGGAGGCACTCTGTCGCCCAGGCTGGAGTGCAGACGCATGAGCTGGGGCACTCTAGCCTGGGCGACAGAGCAAGAATATGTCTCAAAAAAATAAATGATAATTTTGACAAAATATGTAACGTTTGTTTATTTTATTGTGCCTGGCATTACTCTGAGTCCTTAACTATATTTTCTCATTCAGTCATAGAATGAACATAGGTAGGCACTGGTTATGCCCATTTGACAGATGAGGATTGGTACCATGCTAATGGCAATGCCATCAGTAGGTGTTGGAACTTAGCTTTTCTCATTCAGCCACTTTTGCTTTAGATTTCTATGCAATGCTGACTCCCCTGACCCAAAGCGTGAAACTTACCCCTACTGGACCTCTCCTGCCTGGGTTATCATAGATCACAGCAGAGAACAGTAGTCCATGGAGGATATTACACTAGGAAGCTTATATTTGATTTGGGCAAACAAAGACTATGCTAATCACATTCAGATATGAATGCATCTAACCCTTTCATTGACACGATGAAGTGGAACTTAGTATCCAGATTCTGCAGATGAACAGGTAAGATTTCATTTCTATTTCAAGGTCACACAGTTTGTGAGGGGCAGAGGGCAACTGGAACTCAGGTCTGCAGGCCTCTGAGGCTCATGGTCTTGCTACTTGTCCATGTAATTAAGATCAAAGAATGAGAAAGAACTGATAGAAATGGCTGATGTTGAATGCAGTTGTGCTGACTGTAATTATGTGTGTATGTGTACATGAAAATCCTCACCTAGAAAGTCATTCTGATATTTACCACTTATTGTTTATCTGTATGAGTGAGCAAGCAAGGTACTCTGATTCAAGGCATCTCTTGAACCTTTGCTTCCTCGATGAATATGTGTTGATTAGAAAATGTAATAAAGGTTATCAGTTCATTCTGCATTCATGCTGATGGCCAGAGCTTTGGTCTCATCTGAAGGCTCCACTGGGGAGGATTCACTTCCAAATTCACTCACATAATTGTTAACTGGCCTTGGTTTTGCATGGGCTGCTGCACCAAGGGCTCCAGTTCCTTCCTGGCTGTTAGCTGGAAGCCTCTTTTAGGTTCTAACCATAGGGCAGCTCACAACATGGCAGTTGGATTCCCCAAAAGCCAGGATCTAAGAAAGAGAGAATATGAGAAAGAGAGCACCTAAGACGCACCTGAGAAGCTCAAGTCTTTTTGTAACCAAACCTTGAACATGGAATACCATCACTTCTGTATTTTTTCTGTTCATTAGAAGTGAACTTAATCTGGATCACACTCACGGGATAAACTTGGGTGAGAGTGGGGATACTGGGATGGGTATCCTTGAGGCCATCTTAGGAGCTGCCTACCACAAGTACCCTGGCACTATTTAAATAACATTGAATTTTATAGGAAGTGGTTGAATCAAAGATGAAGTCTCAATTTGTTATTAACACATCTTTACCACCTTTCTAAAACTTGTCAATTTCCCTTTTTAACAATGGGAAACAGACATTCAGAACCTTCAGCCTCAATGTTTTCTAGCCAGATTACAATACCATTCCTCCTTTCTTTTCTTTCTTTCCATATTATCTTCTGTTTAGGGCTTGTGTCAACTCATTTTTCATTTAGGACACAGATATAAGTTTCTCTTTTAAATGTATTCAAATAAATATTGCATAATTAATGACATACAATATATGCAGATATGGCAAAATTATGTAGGTCTTTGGAAGGATGACTGTAATTTAGGGAGCCACTCTTTTCAACCATCCAACAAGAGGTGACTTTCTCTGGGAGTGGCTGGTTTTATCTGGTTTCTGATGACATTCTAGAGGATAGCAAAAAATATTTCTTTCACCCATCTGTCTGTCAGCTTTGTTTGGGGATGACTGGAACTCTGTGGCGAATTCTGAGGCTGCATCTGAGTTTAAAGGCAAAGTTCTGCAGTCAACTAGCTATGTCTGCCTTGGATGCAGGAGGAAGAAATGGTGCCACCTATGCCATGTATCTGCCATACCTGATCTTCACTCAGTTTTATCCACTATGATAATGACAGGGATTTGATAAGAGCTTAAATTTCTTGAGTGCTCGCTATTTACCAAGCGTTGCACTCATCCTTAGGACAACTCTTAAAGTTCAAGTATCTCCAACTTATAGATGAGAAACCAGAGACATGGAGGTGTAGTGACTCACACAAGATCACCCAGTAAGTGAGCTGTTGAGCTTGGATGCTGATGTGGTTTGGCTCTGTGTCCCCACCCAAATCTCATGTTGAATTGTAATTCCCAATGTTGGGGGAGGGGCCTGGGGGCAGATTTTCCCATTATTTTTCTCGTAATAGTGAGTGAGTTCGCATGAGATCTGATGGTTTAAAAGTATGTGGCACCTCCCCCTTCACTCTCTCCTGCCACCATATGCTTGCTTCCCCTTCACCTTCCGCCATGACTGTAATTCTTCTGAAGCCCCCCAGCCATGTGTCCTGTACAGCCTGTGGAACTGAGTCAATGAAATCTCTTTTCTTCATAAATTACCCAGTCACAGGTAGTTTTTTATAGTAATGCAGAAATGGACTGATACAGATGTGAACCCTGGTAGTCTGATTCAGGCACTCTTGCCTTCAGTGTCTACCTTACATATAGTCAACCATTCAGCCACCTTGCACTCTTACATAGTGAATGTTTAATCTGGCCCCCATTTGACATTTACCTTGGCCATAGTTACCCTCAGTGAGGACCTTGGTGTCCCATACAGCAGACTCTTTTGGTGAAGTAAAATAGTAGTGGTCACTCATGCTGTCTCTAACCTTCCAATTACCGTATTGAATGAAATAGTGGCTATAAAAATGCTTTGCAATGGGTCAGCCACCAAACAAAAGTTAGAGGCTAGCACTATTAACATAATCATCTTCCTCCTGTTTTCCTCTGCCATTAGGTTCCTCTCACAGCTGCCCCATCTCATCTGTATGGAAATTCTAGACTTGCAGACCTGCTTAAATATTCTCCCTCTTTGGCCATTAAGGACCTTATAAAGGTTTTGGAAACCAGTGTTCCTTCCTTCTACCCAGTGGGAAAGGTTTTCATCTTTTCCATTTCTTTAATCCTTTCTCTCTTCCTAAATGTTCCATTGGCATTTGATGTGGGGGTTTTTCTTCTTCTGATAGTTTGTAATTTTGGTTCCTCTGCAAACCTCAAGAATTCTTTTGGTAAGTTTGTATGATCCTATCCAGAAAGGCTGACTGCACCGTGCAGTAACCAGTATTCAGCCTCTTTGCTGCAAATACTGCAAAGTATGATTTAGTTTTGAGGATGTGATGCTGGAGTTCAGGAAAGTGAATTTCACTGTATTTTTGAAATTGGCCAGCTTTGTGTTCCTAAACACTTCTGAAAGGTCCTCCTGCCTCCCAGAACAATTTTCTGTAATTGGAGCACAGGGAGAGGTATTTTGAAGGGGCAGTCTTATTCCTCCTTCCCTCTTTTCTTTTTATCTAAATAAGTGCTCCATGAAAAAAGTAGGCTGTTAGTCTTGTTGGACTTGGTGATATCTGTCCAGGGTGGTGTTTCCAGGGAGATATAATTCCAAATGTTGCATTGTAGATAACGAGTGCATTCCAAGCAGATGTGGGTGACATTGTGCACATTGGCTTCATGTGGGACCATTTCCTGGAGCGTCTCCAATAAACATTTGGTACAGATAAAGATTGCTTGTCCCCAAATGCCTTCTTGGCTTCTGTGGAGACAAATATGATTGGAGGCTGAGGATGCTGGGTTTGAAAAGTGGGTTTCTGTGGCCACATGTGGGAGTTTAGCCCAAGGGAATGGTTTGAAAGTGGGAAGCAGGCAGCTTGTACCCTACACGGGCCCAGATGGTTCCGGATCTCTTGCCTTCATATCTGAGATGTCTGGATTTTGGCAAGCATAGTTGTTTTTTTTTTCCTTATCATAAACTTTGGTGTTCTTTGAGGAAAAGTGTTTCAAAGTGATCTAAGGACTGAGAGCCCTCAGAGAGATGGCCAGAATTTAGAACTCGGCTTCACTCTGTTTTCCCATCTGTAAAATGGGACCCATATTGTTTGCCTGCCACAGAAGGTTCTGGTGAGGATTCAATGAGATAATGCGGGTGGATCATTTAGCATGGGTCTGGCCCCCAGGAAGCACTGAAGAGGGTCAGCGATTATTATTGTTATCATCACCCATTTCACATGGCCTCGTGGACTTTCTCTCTGGGAAACACATAGGTTACCCAATGAATGGAATAAGTCTTCACTTCTCTAGCCTGTATGTGAGCCAAGCAGAATACCTTGCTCTTCTGTATCGTCAGCGCAACAGAAATGCTAGTTTAATAAAAAGGAAAGCACCAGTGGAGATTTAAATTGTGTTTCTGAACTGTTACGTAATTCTCCACTGCATCTCATTTAATCATATTGTATTGAGGTCATGTCTTAACTCTTTGGTCATTTGAAGTAGATTCCTTTTTAGACTTCTAGCCCTAACTCTAAAAAATTCCTCAGGGTAAATTTCTGCTTTCCATTTTTATAGAATGACCTCGTTCCCAACCTGTAGCTTAAAAGCTGAGTGTGATTGCAGTAGCTTTAAATAAGACAATCAAGTTGAGTTTCACCAGTGCTGGCTAGGCCCCTACTGTGTGCCAGCCACGGTAGTGGTGCTGAGATCAGACCACAGCAAATTTCTGAAAGACAAAGAGGCATCATGGCAATGAGTGGGGACTCTGGAGCCAAATAGCCTAGGTTCACATTCCTTTAACCCTTTCCTGTCTGTGTGACCTTGGGCAAGTCACTTCATCTCTCTGAGCCTTGACATGCTTATCTGTTAAACGGTGTAATTGTCTGTTCTCACACTGCTAATAAAGACATACCAGAGATTGGGCAATTTACAAAAGAAAAGTTCAATGGACTCACAGTTCCACATGGCTGGAGAGGCCTCACAATCATGGCAGAAGGCGTATGAGGAGTAAAGTCATGTCTTACATTGTGGCAAGTAAGAGAATGTGTATAAGGGAACTTTCATTTATTAAAGCATCATATCTCATGAGACTTACTCATTACCCTGAGAACAGGATGGGGGAAACAGCCCCATAATTCAATTATCTCTTCCTGGCTCCGCCTGTGACATGTGGGGATTATTACGATTCAAGATGAGATTTGGGTGGGGACACAGCCAAACCAATATCAGATGGAGACATCATTACTGTCTCCTGCCTTTAGTTGGAAGTAAATAAAGCCATGCATTCTTTATGCTTCCTACAAATTCTTCAGTAACTAACTGTACAACATCTATCCCTAGCTGCTCACAGGTGATATAAAATGAAAATAAAGTCGATGAGAGAATCCTTAGAGGTTTAAGCCCTGGGGAGAGGTCACCAGGTTTTTAGTACACCAGGTTCCCTTTGGCCACCTGCTGGAGCCTGGCACATAGAAGGAACTTTGTAGATGTTGGTTGAATGAATCAATGAAGGCTCCTTAGAATTTTTTTCCTTCTCATCAGGAAGCGTTCACCTTCACAAGCTTTGAGGCCCAACTTAGATGTAACCAAACCCACAGGCACGTTCAGACAGGGACAGAGCCTGAAATAGCCCAGAGGGCCCTCATGATATACACTTCTTCATTTACTGCAGCTGCTGTTGCCGTTTTTAAAAACTTGCTTGTGTCGTAGAAGAAAATGACCAGACACTGGATTGCTGGGTACTTGTAGGGGGTGAGGGGAGAGTGTGCCTTGGTAAAAGAAGGTTCCAGACGGCCAGATGGCTTTCCTTTAGCTTTACCTGGGGCTCTGAGGTCCACTATCAGTCCTTTTCCTTGAATTTCTGCTTTGGAGTCTATTTATGTGAAAAGTTAGTGAAGAGAGAGTTCTGTGTCTGCTTCCAGGACAGATCCCAGGAGGATGGAAATGGTTCTTAATGCACTGACTCTTCAGCCTGGTGTAACCTCCTACTCTTGCATGTGGTGTGTGCTACACCAGACCTGAGCTTGGAAGATATCTCGAAAGGTATCTTTCAGGCATCTGTGCCTTATTGCCTGGGAAGTAAGTGGCCTGTTCAGTTCTGCCAAGAAAGAGCCAGGTAGGAAAGATGAACTAAGGTGTATGCCAAGCAGCACTGAGCCCCTCCTGTGAGCTAAGCATGCTCCCTCCTTTCACTTGCATAAATCTCCACACGTGTGTTGTTGGGATTGCTAAGACCATTCTTCTTCTTTTTTTTTTTTTTTTTTTAGAGACAAGGTCTCGCTCTGTTGCCCAGGCTAGAGTGCAGGGGCACAGTCATAGCTCACTGCAGCCTGAACTCCTAAACTTGAAAGACCCTCTCACATCAGCCTCCCAAGTAGCTAGGACTACAGATATGTGCCACCACACTTGGGTAATTTACTATTATTATTATTTATTATTGTAGAAATGGGGTCTTGGTATGTTACCCAGGCTGGTCTTGAACTCCTGGCCTCAAGTGATCCTTCTGCCTTGGTGTCCCCAAGTGCTGGGATTACAGGCATGAGCCATTGTGCCTGGTCCCATTCTTTTTTAAATGATTAACTTGGGTGTTACAGAGAACTGGCTTGTTTAGGATTGCTAAGCCTGATCTGTTTTGTTTATAGTTCACTTTTCTTTACAATTGTTTTGTTTTCAGAAATTAAAAGTAATGCATCTTCATCATTACATACTTAGGAAAGACATAAAGGCACTTTATGGATAACAGACTTTTTCTGGCTGTTGCCAGAAGGAAGAGGGATATGGAGCGAGGTGGTTCCTGGAAGGAAATCCTGTAATTTACTGGCAGGTGATGACACGCTAGTCACCGTCTTCCTTGTGGATGGGATATGCTTCTTTCTGGCCATCTCCAGAACTTTTCCCAAAACATCGTTTGACATTGCGGATGATGGAGACAATCTGCAGTGGTTGGTTCCGGGGAGAGGAGGGAGTTTCTGAGCCAGAGTGGGTCATTCCTATGCTGTCCACTTAGATAAAGCCCCAGCTTAGAAAACCCCAAACACGCTGAAGTGGATACTGTAATGGGATTTATGCGATACTCTATTAAGGGCAAACCCAGCCCCATAAATACATGTCCGAAATTCAATCTGCCAAATGAAACGTTAAAGGCGCCAAATGGATTCCTCAAAAGGATCAGAGCTAAGATGTAGTTTGCCTGCTCTTGTTAAGCTTATCCAGCCTTGCCACTAGGAATGAAGGGAAAAAAAAAAAAGCGGGGTTGGGGGGTGCGTGGAATGGAGTTAACGATTTTACTGTATTCTCCAGTATCTTAGATCTTTTCTTTTTCAATGAAAGGGGAGAAGGAGATTATCAGGCCTCTGGCTGTGAAACTAGTTAGTGTTCCTGATTCAACTACCTTTGAGGCTACAGAGGAAATGCTATTAAGTACCCTGATGGAGCCCAAATTCTACTCTTCAGGCCCCAAAGCCTCCTAGGCCAGATTTTTTCTGTACCTGGTAGGTTCAACTACCTGGGCCCAGCACCCAGATGACCAGGGTCATGGCTAGATCCACTGTGGGCCATCCGAAATCCTAGTTTCTGTCCCCAAGTTCTGCCTTTGACCCTGAGCTGGCTGCTACCATCATGCGTGTTCGTGGATTCAGAAGTGGGTTAAGGGAAAGCAGCCACAGTACACACTGTGGTTCATTTGAGGCAGCTCCTCCTGACCCTGCCGCTTTACTTTTAATGATTCTCCATCTGCTGGAAATACTGTTTTTCCCGAAAAGGGGATGTTGCAATAGCTAAAAATTTATTAAGATTTTCTTGCACCATTCGGAGGCACGCCTATCACTAGAGTTTTCATTGCCTTCCAAGCACATGAGAATTTTTCCTGCCATTGGAGTGTGACTTCAAAGAGTCACTTTTTGGGGGGACAGCATGGCTCAAAAGAAATGACTTGTTGATTGGGTATGGGAGTTTTTGGGTGTGGCTGTGTGTGGGGTGAGGTGAATGTGGCTCTCCATGTAGCAAGTTTGCCACTTTTCTAACACAGCTGATGGGTTAGGCCTTTGTCATCATTACACTCACTCCCGATTCCCATTCTCCTCCAGGCTTAGGTCTTTGGAAGCTCACGGGCTGGCATTGGGTTGGAATTGGAGGCATCTTTGAGGGCACTGCCTGCCTCTGCCCTAGTAATGCTCTGACCACCGATGAATTCAGCGTTCACTCTAAAAATCAAACACTTGATCCCTGCGTGATTTTTTTTTCCTTCCTTTGACAAGACAGTTGATGTGCCATCTCCAGCATATCTGCTTTGGCCAGAGGACTTGCTTCAGCCTCCTCTAGAACAACCAGCGTGTCTTTGGGTTTACTGCAGTTTATAAGATCTCCAAGTGATTTAAGGACTAGAGAGGTGAAAGATGAAAAAGAGAAAGATATAATGGGTACCTTATTTTTTTAATGACTTTATTGAGATTTGATTTACATACTGTAAAACTGACACACTTCAAGGATTCCATGCAATAATTTTTAGTAAATTTACTGAGCTGTGCAACCAACACCATAATCTAGTTTTAGGACATTTTCCTAACCTGGATAAGACTCCTTATGCCGATTGGAGTCTGTTCCCAGGCAACCACTAATCTGCTGTCTGTAGATCTGCCTATTCTGGACAGTTTATGTAAATGGAAACATGTAATATGTGTTTTTTTGCACTGGTCTATATGTGTAGTGACATGTCGCTGAATAGTATTCCACTGTAAGGATGTACTGCGTGTTATTTACCAGTTCACTGGTTGATGGACACTGGGGTTGTTTCTGCTTTTTGGCTATTGTGAATAGTGCTGCTATGAACATTTGCATAGAAGTCTGTGTGTGGACATATGTTTTCATTTCTCTTGGGTGGATTCCTAGGAGCAGGATTCCTGGGTCACGTGGCAAATTTATATTTAGCTTTTAAAGAAATTGTTGATCTGTCTTCCAAAGTGGCTGTGCCATTCTGCATTCCTGCGAGCAGTGTTCGAGTGGAACCAGCGATTTCGTTTTGTTTTGTTTTGTTTTTTGTTTTGAGGTGGAGTGTTGTTCTGTTGCCTAGGCTGGAGTGCAGTGGCGCAGTCTCTGCTCACTGCAGCCTCCACCTCCTGGGTTCAAGCAGTTCTCTGCCTCAGCCTCCCAAGTAGTTGGGATTACAGGCGCCCGCCACCACGCCCAGCTAATTTTCGTATTTTTAGTAGAGACGGGATTTCATCATGTTGGCCAGGCTAGTCTTAAACTCCTGACCTCGTGATCTACCTGCCCCGGGCTCCCGGTGTGCTGGGATTACAGATGTGAGCCACTGCGCCTGACCTAGAACCAGCCATTTTTAATCTTATTATAAACTAGATGGTGAAGAGGTTTATTAGACACCATTGTATGTGAAATGCAAGCATTGGTACCTGCCTGTGGGCAACAGACCCTCACTGGGGCCTTGATAACACACAGGAAAAGCCTCTACACCAGTTTTCACACTAGCTTCCCCAGCAAAATTCAGAGCTTCCAGACTCCAGAGGGATCTGCAGCCATGGCTCCTGCTCCCTTCCACCCTCCAGTCTTGCTAGCCACACGCCCCTGCAGTCCATCTCCTTCCAAAAAGGATTCGCTTTCATAAAAAATGCTCTGTGTCACGCTGTTGCTAATTTAGCAACTTTATTGGACAACGTGATTTACCATCCGTGGCCTGCCTTCGAATGGATTCATTTACCTGCATTGATTGCTATATGTCGGTGTTAACTGCCACCAGAAAATGCACAGTGGTGCTTAAAAACGGTGTAGCATTTTGCTTTCTGATAATGATAGTTAACTCCATCCTTGATCGCCAATGACATGGTATTCCCCTACTGAAGATAGACTTAAATTGCATAACTCTGTTCCTTGGTGATGAGAAAATAAATTACTTTTCTATGCTGCGTTCTGCCAACTGCTTCGTAAATTGGGGTTCTTTAGTAGATTTTCCTGCTTTTCTGGGGATACTCTTTTGCTTTTCAAAGTGGGATCTTTGGACATGCAGCATCAGCATCCCCTGGGGACTTGTTAGGAATGCAGAATCTCAAGCCCCACTGCCAACCTTCTGAGCCAGAGTTTGCACATTAATGAGATTCCCAGGCGATGGATGTGCACGTGAAGTTTGAGAAGCACTGCTCTAAGCCATGGGTCAGCAAAATAAGGCCTTGAGGGCCACATCCAGTGAAGTCACTGTTTTTATAAATAAAGCTTTATTGAAACACAGCCATGTCCACTCATGTATGTATTGTTTTTGTGGCTACTCGACATTCCACTGCAGAACTGGGTAGCTGCCACAGAGACTTTATGGGCTGCAGAGCCAAAAATGTTTATTCCTGGATCTTTACAGAACACACTTGCCCACCTCTGCTCTGGAGATGGTTTTATTTTTATTTATTTATATATATCTTAAATTACCAGCTTTTTCTTGTTTAGCTTTTCCCATTTTGCATTTATTATACATTTTGGGTCATTCCACATTTCTTTTTTCAGCTAAGTTATGAGTGCTGTTCAGCCCCAGTTTACTTTGGATCCTATCTCTTAGAATGGAAAAATGAAAATTTGGAAAAGCTCAGGCTACAGGTTCTGGTCTACAAGCTAAAAAGTTTTGAGGATCCCTGAGTGTGGCTGCTAAGCACTGTTTTTTGTCATTTTATTTTTCGCAAGATGGGGGGTTCATAGATTGTGAATCTGGAAGACCATATATAGACATTGACAAATTAGGATGGGGAAAAAAGGAATTCCTTTGTCAAATCATAGGGCCCAGTTAGGTTGGGAAAATATAGGGAGAGGAGGCATGGGAGGCACCCTGGAAAGGGAAGCAGGCAAGCCTGGGGACCCTCCCGGAAGGGCCCTGCCCTTGCTTTAAAGTTCTGCTACCGCCCTCTTGAAATTTGTAATTTTTGAACAAGACACCTGTATTAGTTATGTTCTCTGGAGAAACAGAACCATGTGTAGGCCGAGTATCCCTTATCCAAAATGCTTGGGACCCGAATCTTTGTGCATTCTCGATCTTTTCGGATTTGGGATATTTTGCGTTATACTTACTGGTTGATTACTTACCGGCATCTGAAATTCTGAAATCCAGAATGCTCCAGTTAGCATTTCCTTTGAGCATCATGTTGGTGCTCAGAATGTTCTAGATTCTGGAGCATTTTGGATGATTGGATTAGGGATGTCCAACCTGTGTGCTATAATCCCAGCACTTTGGGAGGCTGAGACAGGGGGATCACTTGAGGTCAGGAATTCAAGACAAGCCTAGCCAACATGGTGAAACCAAGTCCCTACTAAAAGTACAAAAATTAGCTGGGCGTGGTGGTGGGCGCCTGTAATCCCAGCTACTTGGGAGGCTGTGGCAGGAGAATCACTTGATCCTGGGAGGCAGAAGTTGCAGTGAGCCGAGATTGCACCGTTGCACTCTAGCCTGGGTGACGGAGCAAGACTCTGTCTCAAAAAAAAAAAAAAAAGATATTTATTATGGGAATTGACTCCCATGATTATGGAGTTTGGGAAGTCCCTGCCACTGCTCTCTGTAAGTTGGAGACCCAGGAAAGCTGGTCATGAAATCTAGTCCCAGGACTAGGGTCTGAGAACCAAGAGAGCCAATAATGTACATCCCCGTCTGAAGGCTGGAGAAGTTGAGATGGATGTCTCAGCTCAGGTGGTGAGGCAGGAAAAGGGTAAATTTCTTTCTCTTTCTCTTTGTGAGTCCTCCATGAACTGGCTGATGGCCACCCATGTTGGAAAGGGCCATTCACTTTACTGAGTTCACCAATTCAAATGCTAATCTCATCCAGAAAAACCTTCACACACCCACCCAGAAGTCATGTTTACTTTGGGCACCGCATGGCCCAATCAAGTTGGCACACAAAAGTAACCACCCCAGCCGCCACTTTTGTTTGGCATGGGGCCCTGCAATTTAACGTAGCCATTTCTGGGAGATGGTGTTTGGAACAAAAGAACTAAAAAATTCACCATCCCTGGAGGTGAGAGCAACAGACTTGCCGTTGAGTTGACCTGCAGCAGAATTCTCTTGGGCCAGTGATTTTATTGTTGTCGCATTTCTCATGAGCAACTCAACAGGTTTCTTAGCTGTCTCTCTCTCACCTTACTCTGTTTGTGCCAAGGGAAGAAGGACCACTTTTAATGATTTCTTGAATTAAGCAGTTAGAGACTTAAGCCTGCTCAGGCAGAGGGGGTTTCAAAGTGAATTTCGGATTATCTCCAGTTAAGGATGGTGTTTGATCCTCACAACTTGAATGTAATTACTTGCAGGGGATGTACGTTGCTCCTTCCCCGCTGCAGAGGCAGAGTGAGAAATGCTGCTTTTCAAAGACAGGTGCTTCTTAAAGAAATTGGGCTCCCATCCCCTTTAGGTTTGAGGTCCCTGAGTCTATTGAACAGTTGGGGTTTTAGGCCACAGGTCTCTTGCGGAAGCTTCCCAATGGCGCTGCGTCCTCCCGATCCCTATGGGGAGGCATTTCATCCATTGACCCTGCAGGTAGCTGATTGAGTCTGAAATAGCAGCCTCCCAGCCCAGCAGGGACCAGAGTGAAGGAACATTTGCTGTAATTTCTTTCCTCCTCCCCCTCTGAAAGATTGTTAATCAGGAACCTTTTGGAAACAGAAAATAAAAGGAAAGCAAGAAAAAAAGAGACCTAGTTTGGTGAACCCAGTGGAAAACTACCACATTGCTGAAAGCTTCCAAAAACCCCTGGTGGCAAGGGGACATCAGTTGGTGAGTGGGCTGGGGCTGCAGATGTCTCCAAAGCTCAGACACACTGATGACAAAAGATGCTTTTAGCACTTTTGGGGAGACCAAAGGACATTTGATGATCATCATTATGACCATAAATAATCATGCATTTGTAATCAGAGCTCTGACCATTTATTGAGCATCTAGCACGGGTCAGGTCCTGGGCCGAGTCAGGTGCGTCTCTTAATTCTCTCAACAGCCCCTCCGCCTGGCTCATTTTATAGCCAGGAATCTGAGGCTCTCAGATTTAATGTCGCCAAGAGCACACAGCTGGAGAGTGACAGGGTCAGGTATAAGTAAGCTGTGCCTCCAGAGCTTGTGCTGCACCCTCAAGCTGCCCTCTGTCCTCACTGTCCCTGTCAAAAGCTACTCCAGTCCTGGCACAGTAGCTCATGCCTTTCATCCCAGCACTTTGGGAGGGCAAGGCAGGCAGATCACCTGAAGCCGGGAGTTCAAGACCAGCCTGGCCAACGTGGAGAAACCCTGTCTCTACTAAAAATACAAAAACTAGCTGTGTGTGGTGGTGCGTGCCTGTAATCCCAGCTACTCGGGAGGCTGAGAATTGGTTGAACCGGGGAGGTGGAGGTTGCAGTAAGCCGAGATCACTCCACTGCACTCTAGCCCGGGCGACAGAATGAGACGCCATCTCAGAAAAAAAAGAGGCCCTTCAGACCCTGCCTGTTCAATAGTCAAGAGTTGGGTGTGGATTGAAATTAATGAAGTTCCTATAGGTTGGAACTCTAAATAATTGTTTCCCAGAGTGCAGCTGAGATGATTTTAGGTGCTGGACAGGTGAACTTTTTTTTTTAAACCTTTTTGTGTTTAAATGAAATGTATGTAACTGGCATATTAAACCCGTGATTTTAAAGTGAACTAATGGTTCCTTTTAAAACATGAATGTAAGAAAAGAAACAGTGAGTCTTTTATATACAAATAAGAGTATAGGTGAGACACATGCGGATGCTGATTCAGCTGTTCTAGAAGCATCTTCTGTGCACAGTTGGAACAAACTTGTGTTGGGGTTATGGGCTAACGCACTGCAAAAGCAGAGCTGGGTGTGGTGGTTTACACCTGTAATCCCAGCACTTTGGGAGGCCAAGATGGGAGGATCGCTTGAGTTTGAGACCAGCAAGGAGAACACAGTGAGAGCCTGTTTCTACAAAAAATAAGAAATCAGCCAGGTGTGGTGCTGCACACATGTAGTCCCAGCTACTCAGGAGGCTGAGTGGGAAGATTGCTTAAGCCTGGGAGGCAGCAGTGAGCTGAGATCGCGCCGCTGCACTCCAGCCTGGGTGGCAGAGCCAGAATCTGTCTCAGAAAAACCAAACAACAACAAAAAGCAGAACTTGACTTGGAGACATTTATGGTGGCAAAGAAGTCTTGAGCCAAGCGTCAACATTTTAGACTTACTCATTCATGGTGGTGGTACTATCACCCCTTCTCTTCCATGGAGATGGTTTCACCACTTGTTGCCCAAATCCCAGACACTTTGGCTGCCTTTCAGAATTATTCATGAGAGTTAGCAGGAAGCCCTTAACCATAGTTTGTGAGGTTCCACATCACATGGGCTGCTCCGCCTACCATGATGCCTGGCTTTATACAATTCACCACCTAATTATGCCCAAGCCACACTGCCTTTTCTCTATCTCTGTCCTGCCTCAGGGCCCTTGCATTTGCTCCTCCTTCTATCTCGGGTGCTTTACACTACATTTTTTGTGTGGTTGACACCATCTTAGCATTCTGGTTTTCACTCAAGATGTCATCTTCTTAAAGTGGCCTTCCCTTTCCACCCTACTTAAAGGTTTTCCTCTCCTTAGCCATGTGAGAGGTCTGCAAATGTTTTCTGTAAAGGGCCAGATAGGAAATATTTAGGCTTATGGGCCACAGGGTCTCTGTTACACCCACTCACCTCTGCTATTGTTGTACAAAAGCAGTCAGAGGCAGTAACTTAGTGGGCCTGGCTATGTGTCAATAAAACTTTATTTACAAAAACAGGTGGTAGACTGGATCTGACTCACTGGTCAAAGTTTGCCTATCTCTGCTCATGCTATTGCCTTGATTGATTGATTGATTGATTGAGATGGTGTGCCACTCACACTGTCACCCAGGCTGGAGTGCAGTGGTGAGATCTCAGCTCACTGCAACCTCTGCCTCCTGGGTTCAAGCTATTCTCATGCCTCAGCCTCCTGAGTAGCTGGGATTACAGGTATGCACCACTATGCCTGGCTACTTTCTGTGTTTTTAGTAGAGATGGGGTTTCACCATGTTGGCCAGGCTGGTCTGCCACTCCTGACCTCAAGTGATCCATCTGCCTCGGCCTCCCAAAATGGTGGGATTACAGGTGTGAGCCACCGTGCCCGGCTGTAATGCTATTGCCTTGTTTGATTGTTGTCATAAATTTATCACTATCTAAAATAATCTTGTTTATTTGTATGTAACTTTCTCTCCCCATATCTAGAACATAAACCCCACGAGGACAGGAATCTGTCCTTTCTTCTTATTTGATGTAGTATCCTCAACCCCTAGCACTTAGTATGTGCTCCGTGAATATTTGTTAAATAAATAGATACTATCATTCATGGGATCGCCGAATTTACTCATTTTCCAGACATGCATTGCTCACTTTGTTCCTTGACTTGTGTAAAACATTGGAAGCAGACCTTGTGGCCAAATACACCTATAGACATGGAAGGAGGTCATGGTACAACATGACGTGCTAAACGAGGTGGGAAGTGGCACAGGGTGGCAGGACATTAACTCTCCAGAAGTTAGAGATGACTTCTTGGAGGGAGCGCCGTCTGAGCTGAGTTTGAAGGATGCATTTAAGATAGGAAGGGGCAGGAAGGGCATTCTGGACCCAAGGAACAGCCTGGGCAAGGTGTGGAGGCAGGAACCAGCCTGGCTGCATGCTGGGGGAAAGAAAACCATTCAGGATGGATGGAATAAATAAGCCCAGGTGTAGCAGCAGATGGAATGAACAGCAGCAGGAACCTGGGGACCTTATTGGATTGGTTTCCTGTGAACAATTAACAAAGAGCCTTTCCTGAAACACGGGCTTGGGTGCCGTATATTTAAATGTGAGCTTTGGTTTCTGGGAAGCAATATGTTACATCATTACCTGGAAGTGTAAGCGTTCTTCGTCCGTGGGTCTGGCGAAGGCTAATACGTTGTCTTGGTTGATTTAGCCTCCACTATCTAGAGTGGGTCGAGAATTGGAAGGGAGCTAGCTGGTGTCCTACATAATTGGTAGGTCCAAGAAAAATGGTTTCTTGGCTCTTAAAATATATAGACGATGTTAATGAGCAGCCGTCTGGGTCTCACCCTGTGATGCATCTAAATCCCATCAGTTGTCAGCGGGGAGTTAAGCACACAGCAAAGGGCAGCATCTGGCTGAGGAAGGGAAGGGAATTGCAATCACTGAGTAAAATTTTATTGAGGTGGGCCAGCCAGCCCCACTGTTTACGAGGTGCTTCAAGGGAGATCATGGCCTGCAAAGCTAAAGACTGTTCCTCCTTACCACCCTGGCAAGGGGAGCCGTCCCCAAGACTGCGGGGAGTCCACCTCCAACTTCTAAGCCTTGGCCAAACCCTAATGGGGCTGGAGCCAAGTTCAAGGGTGGAGGCTGATGCTACAGGAGGTCACAGGAGAGGGAAAAAGATGCTTATTCAGCACCTAAAATGTGCTGGGCAGTGGTGATGTCTACACCTACCATGTGGTACAGTGTCGGGGTGTGTGTCCATGTGTCTTATTTTCTCGGTGTTTCTACAGCATCCACTTAACACTCCCCAGTAATGGTTTACTTCATATCTTTCTTTACATCCACTCACTTTTTACTTAGCTATATTGTCCATAAAATCATGATATTCATGAAGCCCGTCTTCTTCTAATACATCAGCATAAACACGTAACTGTTGGAATTTGTATTAAAAGGCTGTTCGTGAATCACATGGAATAACTTGTGGGTGCCATTTGTCACGTACTTGGCCTTATCTTGTTCCGTTCTCACAGGTTTGCTAGAAGGTGTTCTTGCTTTCATTGGACAGGTGAGGAAATAGAGAGGTTTAGACAGTCACCCAACATCACACAGCTGAGAAGTGGCAGAGTCTGGACTGGAACACAGATCTTTCCAGATTTTAAAGCCCAAGTTACGTGCATCAGCTTTTCAAAGGAAGTAAAGGGTGGATGATGACCAAGTGTCTCCTGGGTTGGAAGGACAGATTTAGAGCTTGTAAGAACAGGCATAAATGGTTAGACTGAGTCCAGTAAGACTTCCTGCCCCTTTTTGGGAGGCAGAGATGGCTTCGGCCACTGTCCTGTAGGTTCCTGTGGATTTTACTGTACGACTTGCCTATACTGTGAGAATTGTTCTTGGGGCACCACTCATATAGCATGATGAGCCTGTAGTCATCCCATGAAATAACAGTTATCTCTGGCCAGGTGCAGTGGGTCACTCCTGTAATCCCAGCCCTTTGGGAGGCCGAAGTGGGTGGATCGCCTGAGATCAGGAGTTCAAGACCAGCCTGACCAACATGGTGAAACCCTGCCTCTACTAAAAATACAAAAAATTAGCCGAGTGTTGTGGCAGGTGCCTGTAATTCTAGCTAGTTGGGAGACTGAGGCAGGAGAATCCCTTGAACCTAGGAGGTGGAGCTTACAGTGAACTGAGATCGCGCCATTGCACTCCAGACTGGTCAACAAGAGTGAAACTCTGTCTCAAAAAAGAAATAACAGTAATCAACATTGACTCCTGCATAAAAGCCCAGGAAAGCGAGATTAGGGGGAGCACATGGGATTGTCCCCACAGAGCCACTGCACAACCCCAATGATGACAAGGGGCCCTCCTTTGTACCGCAGGCTGATTAGCATTTAGCCCTCATGGAAGTGCCCTAGAGGAAAAAAATCATCTTACTGGGTTCTGAATGAGCCCTACTGCCAGCCATTGTTGGAAGGCCACAGGGAGGAGACTCACTGCCCCTGAAGTGAGGCAGTGTTGGCCCAGTGCAGAGCTGATTCTGTGTTGGGGCAGTTTCACACAGGATCAAACAACAGGCACTGCTGGTGAGGCCTGCTGAGATGGGCGACCCTCCTGAGCAGTGAAAGCACCCACCCCAGTTTAAGAGTGACAGCTTGGGGCGGAGGAGGAAGGGACCAGATAAAGTTGGCAAGCCCAGGCAGGTGACCAGGATAGTAGCAGGGAAGAAGAAACTGCATTTGGCAGCAATAATCATGTTGCTGCATCCAACTGTTAGGTCATCGTTACTGAAGGTCCCATGTTTGGATGACTGTGCTCGGACGTACTGCTAGTCTGCATGGGGACTTTGCAGGGCTAAAAAAGTCACCTTCTTGCTGGGTACGGTGGTTCATGCCTGTAATCCCAGCACTTTGGGAGGCTAAGGTGGGTGGATCACCTGAAGTCAGGAGGTTGAGACCAGCCTGGCTAACATGGTGAAACCCCATCTCTGCAAAAGTACAAAAAATTAGCCAGGCATGGTGGCACACGCCTATAATCCCAGCTACTTGGGAGGCTGAGGCAGGAGAATTGCTTGAACCCGGGAGGCAGAGGTTGCAGTGAACTGGCATCATGCCATTGCACTCTAGCCTGGGCAACAAGAGTGAAACTATGTCTAAAGAAAAAAAAAAAACCCACCCTCTTAGCAAGACCAGAGAAAGTGTCCCTCTGGGTAAGCACTTACGTGGTCACCTTTGCAGGGCTTGGTGAGCAAAGCACTGGTTGGTCAGCCCCTACTTGCCACTTTGTGGTGCACAAATCATACAACTCTTTGCAGTGATCCCAAGAAAGATCTAACTTGAGTTTCAATAAAAAATATCTGTGAGGCCAGGCACAGTGGCTCACGCCTGTAATCCCAGCACTTTGGGAGGCCAAGGCAGGCATTAGGAAGGACTCTGCTGGGAGGTTTGTCTCAGCTCCATGTGGTGTCCACTGGGGCTGGAGGATCCTCTTCTAAGACTTTTTCATCCTTCTGTCTGGTGCTTTGTTCCTCCTTGACCCCTCTCTGTGTTTCTCTCCATGTAGCATCAAGCATTTTCCTGTGGCTTGATTTTCTCACAGCTGGATGGCCTCAGGGTAGTGTCACTTCTGAAGTGGTCTCCAACAGGCAGGAAGGTGGAAGCTGCCAGAAAGTTAAGGGCTACACTTAAAACTGGCACAGCATCACTCCTGCCATATTCTATTGCTCAAAGTAGCCACAGGGCCTGTCCAGACTCTAAGGACCGGAAAAATAAGTCCCACCTCTTGAAAGCATGGGGATGGCAAAGTCACCTTGCAGAAGAGCATATGGGACAGGAAATATAGCCGCGGTCATCTTTGGAAAATGCAGTCTGTCACTCCTCAATTGGCAGGGATTTTTCAGGAGCCTCATAGTGATTCTTCTTTCTTGGACTCCCTTAGAATCTCATAAAAAGAATAATGACAGACAGAGCAAAGGCGTGTTCTCCAAAGATCAATTTATATGTTTGAGTCTTAGTTTTCCATGGCTTCTTTATGGAGTCCTAATGATTGAGCTGAAAGATTACTCTAATAAGATAAAGAAGCTTGCAGAGTGAAAATAATTTCTGTACCAGTCACAGCTGTGTGGGAAGGAGAGACGATATTAATACATGCATATCTGTGATGGTGCAGGAGTGGTTGACTCATGTTTGGTGTTTGGTGTTTGGTGTGGGCTCAAAGATAAGAGGTTCTAGCTTGGATCAACTCATCTCCCATCCTAGCATTATAAATCTGAAGTGTGTTTTACCGAGTCCAGCTACAAAGATTCAGTTGCTGACATGGAGACATATTCAGACAGTAAATGGATGTTTTTTTGGTTGGAATTTTCTTCAAAGCTAAGCCCTGGGGTCATTATTGGACATTAGTCTCCTTTTAAAAATGTGCTGTAACAAATGACATGCACATACATTCAATAGAAAGAACATTTGCACCCTTAGCGAAAAGACCTGAATAATTAGCCCAGCATTTTTTTTTTTTTTTGGAGAGTGCTAAACTTCACAAAGAAAAATAGGAAGAGATGTTGCCTATTAATTATATCTGGAGAGGAGTTACCCTGTTCTCTTGAAGTGTTCCAGATATAAGAAGGCTTGGTTTGCCACTTGGTCCTGGCTACTTTTTAGCTATGACTATAAGCAGGTACCTGCCCTGCATCTCTCCTTATTCACGTATAAAATGAAAAAAAATTACACCTATTTTACCTAACCCTGGGACTCTTCTAGGAATGAAACAAAGCAATATTGTTTTTAAAAATTGCTTTGTGAGTTCAGAAGTTCTTTACCTATTGACCCATTATTGCTAATAATAATTAGCGTAGCACATTTCTGTTGCCTAAGAATTAACATTAGCCGTTACTTCCTGGCTCATTTAAAAATGAAATGTATAGGGTCTATCAGTTCTTCAAAATACAAAATTTAGAAACTTAATTGTATAACTCTAGAATTAACTAGGGTTTGGGTACAAACTATAATTTGGGCACTTGTGGTTTATATATACATTAATTATGTTATTTTTGCTAGTTTTGGCTATCCTGGGTAGCATTTTGTGAAATGAACGGCTTGATCTTACAAAGACAAAAGAACCAGCCATTAGATGATATTTTGCTGCTTTGAATAAACTTTACCCAGTCACTGAGCCCTACTGAATGGGCTAACAGTATGAGTGGATGACTCTCATTCCAACAGATTTGAGATTCATTATTTATCAATAGATAGTTCTTTGAGGGCCTATGAGGGGAAATCTCCTTGCTATGAATGACCCTGTGGTGTCTTAAATCCTCTCTCATGGAATGTTGTTGCCTTCATGAACTAGCCAAGGTCATTCCATACTCAAATCAAAGGAAGCAGGCTCCCTCTCTTTCCATTTTCAAAAGGAAAAAGAGGTCAGTGGATTAACTTTTTCCTATAAAAAGTGTTTTTTTGTTTTGTTTTCCTGTAACTTTTTCTTACATTTTTGGCATCTGAACCCATTTCAGCATGTGACAATGCAGTGAAAGATGTTGTCTCAGATGCAAAATTAAGTACCAAAAGTCATTTCAGTTGAAGGCATTGCCTGTTTCATTGAGTTTACAAACTGCGTGGTTACTGCTAAATTGAAAGATCACTGTATTATGCTGTGTACCAGGGATGGGCAAATCTGGCCCACTGCCTGTTTTTGTAAATAAAGCTTTATTGGAACACAGCTATAACCATTCATTTACATATTGTCTGTAATAGTGCTCATGCTATAACTGCAGAGAGGGCATTGAGACCCCTGTACTATGTTAATGAGTATAATGACATAAGAGCAACCTATCTTTTGTCTTTGGTTTTTGAGACAGGATCTTGCTCTGTCACTTAGATGGGAGTGCAGTGGTACCATTATGGGTCTCTGCAGCCTCAACCTCCTGGGCTCAAGTGATCTTCCCGCCTCAGACTCCTGACTAGGTGGGATTACAGGCATTCACTACCATGGCTGGCTAATTTTTGTATTTTTTGTAGAAACGGGGTTTTTATTGCCCAGGCTGGTCTCAGATTCCTAGGCTCAAGTGATCTACCCACCATGGCTTCCCAAAGTGCTGGGATTATAGGCATGAGTCACCACACCCAGTCTCAAGCTACTGATTTATTATTTTTTTAGCTCTGAACTTCTTCCAGGCATGACAAGCAACAAAAGCTGCCATTTTGTTGCGACATGGTTCGGTCTGAATATCGTATTCTTCCTCCCAAACCTGCAGCAAATTTGATAGGCTGGAAATAAAACGATGTTATTGTTTTTTTTTGTTGTTGTTGCTGTTGTTGTTTTTAGATAGCTGCCCATCGCTGAGTTATTGTTTTTAAGAGAGCATTAGTTTATGCTTAAAAAGAAAAAGGAGGAACTTGGGACTTATATAACCTGGTATAAATCGCACTTCCACCTTAATTTTTCCACACACTAAATTCTTTGTCTAATCCATAAATAATATATTTATTAAGTGTCTAGTCCTAGCTTCTGCCTAAGGTGTGCACAAGCTAAACAGCTGTCCATTATATTGGATGTTATAGGTTTCTGATCATCTACTGCTGTGTAACAAATAGTTCCGTAACTTAATGGCTAAAACAATGCTTTAGTATTGTCTCTCAAGGTTTTGTGTGTTGACTAGACCTGGCCGGATGGTTTTTTTCTTGGATTTCTGCATATGTTACAGACGTGTGGGCTGGGCTGTGATCATCTCAAGGTTTGGCTCTGGTGGATGCCCAAGGTGTCTCATGCACAAGCCACAAGCCTGGCAATTGGTGATGGTTGTTAGCTGGGAGCTCAGCTGGAGCAGTTGGCTGCATCAGATGTGGTCTATCCTGTGTGGCTTGGGCTTCTTGCCACATGGTGGCTGGGATCCAAGAGGGAGTTTCCCCAGGGTGCATATTCTAAGAGGTCATGCAGGAGCTACAAAGGTATGTGTGTTATTATTGAGGCTTAGAATTCCCAGAATATTACTTTAACTATGTGCTATTGGTCAGCTGAGTCACTAGGCCACCTTGGCTTCAAGACGAGGGGAGTAAGACTGTACCTTTCAATGAAGGGCACGTCAGAGAATTTGAGGGCATCTTGAATCCGACACATAGGCTGATGGTGGCGAACCAGCACACGCTGGCTTCTTTGTTAAATTGCAACTTTGACGAGTCCTGCTGCCGAAGAAGCAGTCCTGATGCTAAGAGAGCTTTTGATAGAGTAGTTTAGTCTGGAAAAAGCCCAGAGGAGGCTCTGGGAGATGAGTAAGCAGGGATGGGAAGGTTAAGTAGTGTTAACCAGGTGAAGATGGGCAGTCAGAGTAATCTAGGCACAGGAAACAACCTGTGCCAAGGTCCTGGGGCAGGACTGCAAAAGGTTCTAAACCTAGACCAGAGCTGAGAGAATAAGAGGATTATGGTGGAAGCCAAGGGTTAGTAGCTGAATAATGAAGACCAAATTTCCCAAGCTCCTAAACTTCATTTTTCTCCTGTGTAAAATAGGATAATACTTACTATGCAAGGCTGATGCGAGGATAAATTAAGAGAAAGTCAGTAGAGCATTGCACAGTGATACTTTCTTTTCTCCTGGAAATGGCTGTTAGTCAATGAAAAAAGCATACCACTGGACCTCTTTTTGGTGTCCCTATCTTACTCATTAGCTCCTTTCTCCAGGGTCAAGACTGAGCTTGCAAGTTATGCCTTCAGACTTGCAGGCTATCCATAAAGTCTTACCAAAGTGTTAAGTGTAGTCCAGGGACTTGTGAAGGGCCCAACACAGATCTAAACCCTTGCCTGGATATTTGATTATTAAAGCAACACCAGCCACCTCACTCACACTTGTGGGTACTCTAGCAGCACCAAGACTAAACGTCTCTGCTGGCTGTCCACGCTCATTTGCATGGCTTCCTCCTCCCCCCCACATCCCACGTAGTTAACGCACATCTTCACTCTCACTTCCTTGTTCAAAGAGATGTTTCATCACAGTGCAAATGCCTGCCCCTGGCAACCTCGGGTGGAGGCAGCAGCTGAGAATTCTGTAAATCTGTCCTGCTCTCCTGCAGAACTCAGAATCTAAATTCTAGCATTCCAGGAGCTGGGGAGGGTAGAGGCTGTTGACATGCCACCAGGAGCCTCAGCTCCTCCACGTTCATTTTCTTTCTCTTTTTTCTTTTTTGAGACGGAGTTTAGCTCTTGTTGCCCAGGCTAGAGTGCAATGGTGTGATCTCGGCTCACTGCAACCTCCGCCTCCTGGGTTCAAGCGATTCTCCTGCCTCAGCTTCCCGAGTAGGTGGGATTAAAGGTGTGCACCACCACGCCCGGCTACTTTTTGTATTTTTAGTAGAGATGGGGTTTCTCCATGTTGGTCAGGCTAGCCTCAAACTCTCAATCTCAGGTGATCCGCCCGCCTCAGCTTCCCGAAGTGCTGGGATTACAGGCATCAGCCACCACGCTCAGCCGGTCATTTTCAAAGCCAGAATCTGCTGATGTGTGTGGCAGCCTTCTAGCTACACAGGGTGATTGGGATAGGGATGTGCCCCCTGGATCCCACAGTCCCCTCCTTTCTCAGTCCCTCCCAGGTACCCTCTGTGCTTTGGAGTCTCCGGCCCTGTATGAGGCACCAGGATGCATGGCTTTTCTTAGGGAGCTCACAGTCTGCTAAGCTAGGGAGTTGACAGTTTTCCCCAAATAATCCCCCAAAGGAGTGGAGCCCATCTTCTCCACCAGCAAGGTTGTGGCAAGGACGGTCTCTAGTCCATAAGCACAAGCTTCTTTTTGGCGCTGAAACAGCATCACGGTGGAGTCTCACAGTCTATCCCAGCAGGGGTGTGGGGTGCATAGTTGGCAATGTCGGGAGACATCTTTGGTTGGCAGGACAGGGCAGGTTTTTACTATGGGAATTTAGTGGGTACAGACCAGGGGTCCCACTAAACATCCTACCCTATGGAGTGCAGGACAGCGCCACAGCAAACAGTGATCCGACCCACACCGTCGGGAGAGCCGAGCTTGGATCCCTCCTCCTCTCTCATCGCCTGCTTTTCTCTTGTCACTGTGCCGCTGCTATACTGGCTTTTTGGTAGTTCCTCAGACATGCCCAGCCCTGTCCCGTCTGGGGACCTTCACACTTGCTGTTCCCTTCAGAATGTTCTTCCCCACAGAAGCTGTCTCTGATTCCTGATCCGTGATCCCGGGTTTTAGATGGAATCTCATATTCCCTCTCACCACAGCAACTTCTGCTTTTCCTCCATAGCTTTCATCCCCATCTGCAATCCTCTATTTATTTGTTTGTTTATTTATTTATGTATTTATTTATTTATTTTTGAGATGGAGTCTCACTCTGTAACCCAAGCTGGAGTGCAGTGCTGTGATCTTGGCTCACTGCAACCTCTGCCTTCTGGACTCAAGTGAGTCTCTGCTTCAGCCTCCTGAGTAGCTTGGACTACAGGCATATGCCACCACACCCGGCTAAGTTTTTGTGTAGAGACGGTTTCACCGTGTCACCCAGGGTGGTTTTGAACTCCTGAGCTCAGGCGATCCGCCTGCCTCGGCTTCCCACAGTGGTGGGATTACAGGCGTGAGCCACTGCACCCAACCTCCATTTATTTCTGAGGTTACCCCTCAGTGACTTCCTTCCCGCTGGCCTGTAGGATTCTTAAAGACTCGGACTCTGGCAATGTTGCTCTCTGCTGTGTTCTCAGCTCTTGCACCAGCTCTTGGCGTACAGTAGACACTCAATATATATGTGTTGCGGGGGGCGGGATGAGAAATGGGGGAGACTGAAAGTAGGGAGAGAAGAGACTTTTTAAGAGTCAGAAATCCTGGCTGCACACGCCAATTCCAGCTTTGTGATTTGGGGGAAACCTGCTTCATCTCTTTGAACCTCAGTTTTCCCTTCTGCAAAATGGGAATGATGATCATCCCACCCTCTGTGAGGATGGTTTTTGGTGTTTATCCACCAGGCTGTGTGTGCGGTGTGTCAGACACACAGGAAGTGTTGAATGAAGGGTGTGATTGTTTTTCTCTGCAGGGGGTCTGGAGTTCTGATTCCCTTGGAGAAGGCAGAGTGAGGAATCAATGTGGTCAACATCCATCCACACAGTGCTCACCATTGTGTATTCATGCGCTTTCATCACATAGCATCTTGCATTGTCCTGACCCCCGTTCTGTAGCCAAGCAAACGGCAGTGCAGGGTGGTGAGGGGCTGCGTCGGCACACACAGTGAGGAGGTGGTAGCAGGGGTGACCTTCAAGCAAACCCAGGCCGCCCAGCTCCACAGCCTTCACCAGGACACCCCCCAATTCCACTAAGACTTGTTTTTCATCTCCCTTTGCAGAAATGTTCTTTTTCTCATTTCTCATTACGTGTGTCAGGACTTCCTGTGGGTGCCAAATTGAGTGTGGGAGGAAGCAGAGAAAGCAAGGCGGGAGACCCATTCACAGGTCCATCTTGTTTTGTGCCTGGGTCTTAATTTATAAAGATGTCTGATAGCCAGGCATGGTGGTGTGCACCTGTGGTCCCAGCTACTCCAGAGGCTAAGGCTGGAGGATTGCTGGAGCCCAGGAAATCGAGGCTGCAATGAGCTATGATCATGCCACTATACTCTGGCCTGGGTGATGGAGTGAGACCCTGTCTCTAAAAAATAAGTATACAAATAAATAAAGCCCAGTAAATAAATAAATAAATAAATAAATAAATAAATAAAGGTGTCTGGGTGATAACACAGCCAGGTCAATGCCCTTGAAAGAAAAGTTTAGTGTGACTTAATTTCCCTAGAAACAAGAGGCACAGCATGCCTTCAGGGCCTTCTGCCTTCTGGAGGCGGAAGACAGGAGTGAGGAGAAAGTCTAGGCCAGAACCTGGACTGGGGTTTCCACAGGAAAGTTCAGGCAAGGCAGGGCAAACAGTTTAGGACTGAGTGGTTTGAATAATTTCAGGAGGGCTTTGAGCTCTAGAGGGGACTCTAGCTGCCTGGTACCTGGCCCCAGGGTGGTTGATGGCTGGGGGAGTATGGTCTCTGTGTTGGTTGGTTTGCATAGAAGAGGCTTGCTCCTGGTTGAGCCCTTTGCTATCTCTAAGAATGTGCTAGAACTGAGAGGGGAAGTGTTTCCCCAGGTCTACAAGATCCGTAATACCAGAGCATCTACAATACAGAAAATCTGTCATCTCAGCACTTTGGGAGGCTGAGGCGGGTGGATTGCTTAAGCACAGGAGTTCAAGACCAGCCTGAGCAACATGGTGAAATCCCATCTCTACACAAAATACAAAAATTAGCCAGGCATGGTGGTGAGCACCTGTAGTCCCCAGCTACTCCAAACCCTGAGGTCAACTGAACACGAGAGGTTGAAGCTGAGGCTGCAGTGAGCCAAGATTGCACCACTATTCCAACCTGGGTGACAGAGCGAGACCCTGTCTCAAAGACAAAGAAAAAATGATGACAGAAAATAAGAAAGCATAAACTAATTAGGCCTGTGATGAATGGATAGCAAATAGACAAATACATTATCCATGAGAACACAGAACAACCCCCTTCCTCGATCATGTGTGGGCACCCAGTGTGACTGCTTGGAGTCCTAGAAGGGTGTGAAGCCAGCCCACTGTACCCTAAGTGCAGAAGTGTGTGGCATTGAAGTGTGCCTGCGTGCCATCATCAGATATGTCACTTCTTTCGGAGTACCAGGTCCAGGAGGCACAAATAGGATGACCAGGGCTGTAGCTTTCTTTGGGCTGTAGCTTTCTTTGGGCTGTATTCGTTGATTGCCTACTATGGTCTGGACTAGTCTCAAGGAAAAAAGTGGGGGAATGTGGCTGTATGTATTCTCTCTCCAGCCACACTGGGTCTATGTGGGTCGCAGAAGTCAGAGGCTCAGCAGATGTGAACATAGGCTGGACTCCAAATCAGGTTCAGGATTTGACCAGTTATACGTCCTTCCCTGATTCTCCCCAGCAGTGCTGCCATCAGGAAAGTATCTTGGAAAGTAATTAACACTGTAGCTGTAGATACACTCCTGTTGAAGGTTCCTCATTTGGGAGAGTAAATCTCCATTCAGTCTCCTTGGGACTCCATCGTTGGGCTGCCTTCCAAGATGGTGGATGGCAATCCACTGGGAGACCTAGTATATGAGACCGTCCTGTTTCCATTGGGAAATCAGGAAAATAACTTTGATGTCTTGGAATCTTCAGAGCCTCTTTGCCGCTTTACTTCCCCACTCCCAAGCCCCCAAATGCTTCAAAGTAAGACTGTTTTTTTCCCTCAATCTTTGGTGTTTGGTTTGAATTTTGTTGCCACGGTATTTAATCTGTTTACATGAGTTTTTTATTTTGGCCTCTAACTATAGAATAAAGAATGTGGTAGAGTCTAGGCTGAGTTAAGCCTAGAATTCTGGAATTCTTGGTATGTGTGTGGGGTTTGTGTGTTTGTGTGCATGTGTGTGCACCAGGACCCTCTCATGGGGACCTGGTGCCCTGTGCCAGGTTCTTCCCTGTGTACCTGTGTACCCCCAGGGGTGCTATTCACATAGTTTCCCGTGTGAATGATGCCCATGGACCTGGGCTGCACAGTGGCCATGAGAATGCAAACTCCACACCGCCAGGACATGGATCTTCAACTCCAGGAGCTGTGCAGAGCATTTTTGGGGGGCATTTTGGGGCTCAGATAAGGAGTTGTGGGTATACTTCTTATACGTGCCCTTCAAGTCAAGTTGATACAAGATAAGAGGTTCTGGACACCTGCTAATTAAAACATGAATATTGCAGTGGGGAAGATCTTGTTCCCCTTTTTATGCCCCCTCTTACTGCACCAAAAAGTTTAAATTGGCTTTCTGAAAATGTGCCCACAAAGAGAAAACATCCTTTTCACGTTAGGCCTCCTGGCCCCTACTGATTGAGAGCCAGACTGTCAGTCAGCAGCGGGTTTTGCGAGTTAGCTGCTGAATTAGCTGTGTCTATCGAAGTCAATAAGGCTACTCTCTTGCTCATGAGAGGCCTTCAGGGCATGGGAGTTTCTTCTTGGACTGTTTCCGGAGCCCCTGACTGTGGTTTAAAAACAGGTAGGCGTTTGGTCTCTCTCCCACAATGAAGGTGAAGCTGAATGTACCACAGCTGCTCTTGTTGAACTACAGCTATTAAGAGATCAGAGGCCCCAGGTAAGTCACCCTCCTGATCAGTGACCCCCAAACTCAGAGCCAACCAGCGGGTGTTTTCAGCTGCTGTTTGGAAGTGATTTTTCTGATTTCAGTGTTATGAGGCCTCATTGTGACAGCTAAAAGACTTCTTCAAAAAATAATAAACTGCCTATTCATTGGGTGACGTGACAGGGAATACCGTCTAAGCAATTTTTTTTAGTGACTGGGCATTTTTTTAGCAGTCCAAGGTGATAATACCAGCATTCCTAGCAGAATGACACAATACAGTACAATTTGGATATAATTAATTAATTAGGGAGCAAATTGCATTAACTAGGTAGCTCTTTGCTTTAATAGCAGCTTATGAAAAAACGACCACTGTGAAGGGGATTATAATGTCATTTTAGCTTTTATTATCAACATCAACAATAGCAACCGATACTTTTGTGCAAACTCATATTACAAGTGCTGTGTTCAGTGCTTGGTATAAATTAACTTCTGTAGGTTTCGCTACTGGCCCATGAGGTGGGTGCTGTTATGAATAATATTCTCGAATAGGAGCTGAATAATTTTCCCAAGGTCTCCCAGCAAGTAAGGGCTGGGGAGCAGGGTTCAGACCCAGGCAGGCAGGTTCTAGGGCCCAGGTTCTTTACTGCTGGTTAGTTAACACACCTGTTTATTAGACCATTGACAGTAATCTGTAAAATATGGAAGAAGCCTGGTGCTAATGAAAGTAATAATAGGCTGCCCAGTGTGCTGGCTCACTTATGTAATCCCAGCACTTTGGGAGGCTGAAGCTGACAGATCACTTGAGGTCAGCAGCTCGAGACCAGCCTGGCCAACATGGTGAAACCCCATCTCTACTAAAAATACAAAATTAGCTGGCATGGTGATGCATGCCTGTCATTCGAGCTACTAGGGATGTTAAGGCAGGAGAATCACTTGAACCCAGGAGGCGGAGGTTGCAGTGAGCCGAGATCATGCCATTGCACTCCAGCCTGGGCCACAGAGTGAGACTCTATCTCAAAAAAAAAAAAAAAGCAATGACAAGTAATATGGTTTGGCTGTGTCCCCACCCAAATCTCATCTTGAATTATAACTCCTACAATTCCCATGTATTGTGGGAGGAACCCGGTGGGAGGTGATTGAATTATGGGGCAGGATGGGTCTTTCCTATGCTGTTCTCATGATAATGAATGAGTCTCATGAGATCTGATGGTTTTGAAAATGGGAGTTTGCTGCATGAGCTCGCTCTTCTCTTTTCTGCTGCCATGTTGAGATGTGCTTTTCATCTTCTGCCATGATTGCGAGGCCTCTCCGGCCACACGGAACTGTGAGTCTAATAAACCTCTTTCTTTTGTAAATTGCCCAGTCTTGGGTATGTCTTTATCAGCGGTATGAAAATAAACAAATACAACAGGCTATGGAGAGTCAAAGCTTAGTGTCTCCGCTTTTCTCTTCGTGCACTTATGGCTCTAATACACCTTTCTTTGGATTTCCTGAAAGATTAAGTTGTGTGGGGAAACCAGCCTGATACAGAATCCATTCTGGTGAAATCGGCAGCCAGCAGCGGGTCAGGTTTTGGGTCTGTGCCTGGTGGTGGCAGTGTGAACTCAGTAGCAGCAGGGGCAGGGTCTGTGCTGGTCAGTGCCTGTGTGGTTGGGACGTGATCTCCCACAGCAGCGCCTCCACGTTTGGCTTTGTTTGTCCCAAGCATCCTACACAACATTTGGCATCATTTATACCTGAAATGGGCAACATGGAGTCTGTTGTTTGCAGCCATAAAACTCTTACACACACCCTAAAAATGTCTCAGCTGGGTGTGGTGGCTGACACCTGTAATCCCAGCACTTTGGGAGGCCAAGGCGGGCAGATCACTTGAGATCAGGAGTTCGAGATCAGCCTGGCCAACATGGTGAAACCCCGTCCCTACTAAAAATGCAAAAATTAGCCGGACGTGGTGGCAGGCACCTGTAGTCCCAGCTACTTGGGAGGCTGAGGCAGGAGAATCATGTGAACCCGGTAGGCAGAGGTTGCAGTGAGCTGAAATCGTGGCACTGCCCTCCAGCCTGGGCAACAGAGTGAGACTCCATAAAAAAAAGAAAAAAAAAAAAAAGAGGTGTCTCAATACTTTAAAACCAATTGAGTAATGTTAATGGACTTTCTTTCTCAAATGTGTGACCACCCCCATCTTTTCTCCTGGCAAAAGGAGCTAGGAATGTAGCTGTGGTTCAAGATCAATGTTATGCATATTACTGCTGAAATAGGCACATCATTGCTGATTGGCTTGTGCGTAAGAAGCCTTGAGGAACTGTGGAGAAATAAGCAAGGACTTTTGTGTTCTTAGGTCTAATGTGTATATTTCAATTCCTCCTAGCCTTCAAACCGCCGGACTCTCTCAAATCCCGTCTTATTTTCTGCTTTCCAGTAAACTTCAAAATAGAACTAAATTGCAAGTTGGGGATTGACCTGTTACTCTTTCTAGCTTCGAAGGAGGAGGTTCTGGTACACTTTGGCAGCTTCCTGCTCTTTCTGTTCACTTTTAGAAGGTGGCTCTGAAGAAGGTCTTTGTAATTGGCATCTTTTTTCCCCTGACTAAGGCCTTCTCCAGTTTTGACATGTGTCATTATGGGCACATTGTTTGGCCCAGTTTCTGGAGCCTCATTTGGGTTCTCAGTGCTGTCTAAATCTGGCCTCTGTGCTCAGAACAGACCTGGGAATGTCACACAAAGTCCCTCTGATGCCACCCCCACCAATATCTTAACACTTGTTATTTTAGCACCTAGAAACATATCAACCAAGGATATTGTGGTGCCAGGCCATGAGTTTTCATACACTGGAGGAATTTTTCCAGAACGTTGGGTAACTAGTTAGGAAATTTATGAGTGAGCAACTGTGAGTATCCAAGCACGAAACTCAGGAGTGAGTCTGAACCACGAGAAAGCTGATATTGACTTTAGAAGATTAGTACTGTGACATTCCCAGGGCTTTGGCGCTAAGAAATCATTCCATATTATAAATGATTTCATTTATAATATGTTCACACTCAATGATTGCTTACCAAGCCTATGTTAACGGGCTTAGCATGCACTTTGAAAAGCAAAACATTATTTATTCCTTCAAAAGAACTGTATGTTGTACCCATTTTACAGGGCAGGTGGTTGAGGCTCTTAGAGGCTATCATAGTATGTTTTGTGTTACTATAAAGGAAACCTGATGCTGGATACTTTTTTTTTTTTTTCTTGAGATGGAGTTTCGCTCTTGTTGCCCAAGTTGGAGTGCAGTGGTGCAGTCTCGGCTCACCACAACCTCTGCCTCTCCGGTTCAAGCGATTCTCCTGCCTTAGCCTCCCGAATAGCTGGGATTATAGGCATAAGCCACCATGCCTGGCTAATTTTTTGTATTTTTAGTAGAGACAGGTTTTCTCCTTGTTGGTCAGGCTGGCCTCAAACTCCTGACCTTAGGTGATCTGCCTGTCTTGTCCTCCCAAAGTGCTGGGTTTATAGTCATGAGCCACTGCTACCGGCCGCTAGGTAATTTATAAAGAAAAAAAAACTTATTTGGTTAGTGATTCTGATGGCTGGTAAGTTCAAGATTAGGCGTCTACATCTGGCGAGGGCCTCAGGCAGCTTCACTCACTGTGGAAGGTGAAGGGGGGTTGGCATGTGCAGAGATTACAGGCAAGAGAGAAAGCAAGAGACAGAGGGGAAGGCCAGGCTGTTTGTCAACATCCAGCTCTTGCAGAACTAATAAAGGGAGGGCATTAATCTATTCATGAGGGATCCACCCCCAAGACCCAAACATCTCCCATTAGGCCCCACCTCCAATACTAGGGATCAAATTTCAACATGATGCTTGGAGGGGACGCACATCTAAGCCATAGCAGAGGCCAAGTTACTTGCTTAGGAGCACATAGCCAGAAAGTAGAAGAGCCTGGGTTAGAATGCAGACCTGTCTGAATCCCAAGGCCATACTCTTCCCCGAACACCATATAGTAGTTATTTCAGTAGGGGTCACACAGATGGGTGGGGAACAGGCAGAGGAAAAAAAAAAAAAAGACTGGATACTGGTGTCTCATGCCTATAATCCCAGCACATGGGAGGCTGAGGCAGGAGGACCACTTGCGCCCAGGAATGCATGTCCAGACTGGGCAACATAGCAAGACCCCATCTCTATAAAATATATAGAGGATTTATAATGAGTCCACACTTAGTGATTGCTAACCAAGCGTATGTCACTGGGCTTAGCAGACACTTTGAAAAGCAAAATATCACTTATTCCTTAAAAAGAACTCTGTGTTATACCCATTATGTATATATACACATACATATAGCACTTTGGGAGGCCGAGGTGGGAGGATCACCTGAGATCAGGAGTTCGAGACCACCCTGGCCCACATGGCGAAATCCTATCTCTACTAAAAATACAAAAGTTAGCTGATCATGGTGGGGGGCGTCTATAATCCCAACTACTCGGGAGGCTGAGGCAGGAGAATACCTTGAACTTGGGAGGCGGAGGTTGCGGTGAGCTGAGATTGTGCCACTGCATTCCAGCCTGGGTGACAGAGTGAGACTCCATCTTACAAATAAAGAAAAATAAAGGAAGCAGCAAAAGGTTTAAAATTAAAAGGATGACTTTCAAAAGACCATATGACCCTGTGGAAGAAACATACTATGTTCTTACGTTTTATTTTTCTGTTGCATGCCACACCCAGCCCAGGGCCTTGTATAGTCTAAGTACACAGAATAATTTGTTGAAGGAACATTGAGTGAACAAGGAGAAGAAATGGCCATTTGTTCTCTCTCTCTCTCTCTTTTTTTTTGAATGAACCCTTTAACTGTTTGGCATCTTCCTCCTTATTTAAATGGGCCTTATGGTCCCTTTTGACCCCCAGCTTTTGAGGCCTACTGGGGAAGGTTGGAGTGAACACAGCTTCTCTTTCCCCAGGGCCTCCTGGTCTCCACGTGTCATGTCTTCCCATCTGCCTTCCAGATGAGCAAATGACTCATCAGCTCCCTGCAACCTTCCCAAACCTGCTTTTTGTCTTCTCTGCTCTCTTTCCCAATTTCTTAGGCAGAACTCTTCTGGCTGTGAGTGATGGAAACCAACTTAGTCTAGTTTAGGCCCCATGGGGGAGTTCACTGGCTCCCAAATGGTGATTCACAGGAACCCTGGGAGAGACCCCATTGGAGCACAGGGAGGGGAAGCAGTGTGCTCTAAGTCACACAGCTGTTCATTATGGAGAAGGCTGGGAGAGCTTGAGAATTTTGAGAATAAGCTACATGCAGGTGGTGACTATTTCTTTTACTAACATATTCCCAGTACCTAAAACAATAACACCCATCACGTAGTAGGTGCTCAATAATATTTGTTAAATAAGCATGTGAATGCATGAATAGTGGAGTCTTTTTTATTTTTATTTTTTTGAGACAGAGTCTCACTTTGTTGCCCAGGCTAGACTGCAGTGGCATGATCTCAGCTCACTGCAGCCTCCGCCTCCCGGGTTCAAGCGATTCTCCTGCCTCAGCCTTCTGAGTAGCTGGGATTACAGGTACGTGCCACCACCCCTGGCTACTTTTTGTATTTTTAGTAGAGACGGGGTTTCACCATCTTGGCCAGGCTGGTCTCAAACTCCTGACCTCAAGTGATCCACCTGCCTCAGCCTCCCAAAGTGCTGGGATTGTAGGCGTGAGTTACCGCTCCCAGCCAAATAGTGGAGTCTTAAAAAGTCTTCATCCTCCCTTCTGCATGGATAGGAGGTAACTAAGAGCAGGGTGGGGAAATGGAGGAATTGTTTCCATCACTGTGCCCTTCTTTTCACTCTTTTCAAGCATCAGGGGCCCCAGGGCCTGGCTTCTGCTAGCTTTAGGCCCTGGGTTCTCTTCCTGCCTCGAGGTTGTCTCAGCCTCTGCAGATGACAGAGGCTGCCTGCCCCAGTCTCAGCCTGGGCATCTTCCAGCTCACAAGGGCCCCACTGTGAATGGGCGTTATTCGGTTCTTGCATCAGACTGGCTCGGCTGACCATAGCGAGCTGTGGCTGCCAAGGAAGATGCCAGGAGCAGGGTTTGCTGCCAAGAGCTCCCTGATGCTGTCTCTGTGATTCCAACTCCCCTGGGCTTCCAGCGGGTGAGAACAAGGGCTGGCTGTGGCAGAGTTCTCGTCTTTGGGTGGGGTGTGTGGCGAATGGAAAGTCAGCCGCTCCAGCCTCGTGGTCTGGCTGCTGCGAGGAGGGATGCTTTATAAAGTGACTTTTCAAGCCCTTCTCCCTTCACTGGGCCTTGGCAGCCACACTGTTTCTCCAGAACTGAGCTGGCCTTGTGTCTGTTGGGATGAAAGACGTGAAAACGAGGGCTGGAGCGGACGCAGGGCTCTGATTCCAGGAGAAACAGGGCATCGTGTTGTGCTGCTGCCTGGGGCAGAGCTGACAAGCACCACATTCATGCCTCAGCAGGAGTTGGCTCCCTTTGTGGGATCAAATGCCCCCTCTGCACAGCCGCGACATTGATCAGCAATGTCAGCTGTGTAGAGAGGTGGCGCGGGGTGGTGAGGCCATTTGATTAACCAGGGGCATTCTAAATGCTGTTTTTCTCATCTGAATCATCCCTCCAAAAAGTTATGTGTGTGTGTGTGTGTGTGTGTGTGTGTGTGTGTGGCAATATTTCAAGTTTATGTTGTATTCTGTGTGGATAGTACCCCTTGGAGGTATGCAAAGAGTCACCCCTTATTTGGAGATAAGGCGCAGATTCACATGGTTACCGCTCTCTGCACACATTTGTCCTGTCTTTCTATCCCTGTGCTACGTTTGCATGCCTTTTGTGAATGCACACAACTCTGAATGTTTTTCTCTTTAAATTTTTATTTTTTTAGAGACAAGGTCTCAATATATTCCCCAGGCTGGTCTTGAACTGCTAACCTCAAGCCATCCTCCCGCCTCAGCCTCCCAAGTTGTTGGAATTACAGGCAGCCGCCACTGTGCCTGGCCAACTCCGAATGTTCTTTGTGTATCTGTTGTTGCGTGCATGGGTGGGCGCATGTGTTCTTAAGACAGAGAGCCTTCCTGGATTCCAATCATGGCTTTGCTACCTATGCACCACGTGATGAACTCCCGTCAGCCTTGGTTTTCTCACCTGTATAATGGGGATGATCATGGTTCTCACCTCACAAGAGAGTCTTGGATGTTCAGTGGGGCAACACCTGGCCCCAGGTCAGTTGTTGACATGTGTCAGTTACTATCGCTGTTACCATTTTGACTTTGCAGGCCTGCTCGTGTGTCTGTGCGAACTGCTCCACGCCCCCTCCTCAGCTGGAACGGGAATTGTGTTGGTGTTTTCTCTTGCTTTCTGAACAAAGGATCCCAGTGCTCTGAGCTCTGAGGAGGAAAAGGGGCAGGATCTGAGACTCATTTGGTTTCATCAGGGGCTGCTTAGCTTGCTCTGTTCCACTTGGATAGGGGAGGCGGGTGTCTGATCCTCCCTGATCACTCTGACTTGTGACACCTCCCTAAGCATCCCCAACCACACACAGACAGACACACACACACACATACACACACAGACACACAGTGACACACATTGAATCTGTCTGATGTTGCTGTGGTTTCCCACGAGGGCCTTAAATGATTCTCCATGGCTGTGGTCTGAACTGCACAGAGAGACTCTCTTTGTCCCTAACCTGCTATTGGATGGCTCCTACCTGGCCTGAGCTGACCTCTGGCTCCAAAGGGTAAGTCCAGCATTTCAAGCTGCCTGTCTAGCCCCTATGGACCTGAGGTCTTGGAGGACGGCTCTCAATGGAGAGTTGTTTCTGAAATAGAGACAAGGGTAAGCTATTCCCTAATGGGCATTGAGGAAAGGGCCTTTTGCCTCTCCTGCTGTGAACAGCTTTCATGTCTGTTCTTCTGAGGCAGAGTAGTGATATGGTTTGGCCATGTCCCCACCCAGATCTCATCTTGAATTATAGCTCCCATGATTCCCATGTGTTGCAGGAGGGACCTGGTGGGAGGTTATTGAATCATGAGGGTGGGTCTTTCCCGTGCTGTTTTTTGTGATAGTGAGTTTCATGAGATCTGATAGTTTTATAAAGGGGAGTTTCCCTATACAAGCTATCTCATTCTGTTTGTTGCCATGTGAGACGTGACTTTCACCTTCTGCCATGATTGTGAGGCCTTGCCAACCATATATAACTGTGAATCCGTTAAATTTCTTTTTCTTTACAAATTACTCAGTCTTAGGTATGTCTTTATCAACAGCCTGAAAACAGACTAATACAGGTGGTAAAATGTGGGCCCTGGAGGAAGATTTGTAGGTTCAAATCCGAGTTTTGCCACTTACTGGTTTTGCGACTTGGGCAAGATGCCTGCCTTTTCTGAATGTGTCTCCTCATCTGTCAAATGGCTATAGCTGCATCCAAGGTTGGATATGAGGATTAAAGGCAGTTATTCCCATAAAACCCATAGAGTGATCCCTGGCATGCAGGAAGCATTGGTAAGAATTAGCCGTGGCTGTCTTATTACCATCAGTTACTTGTTTGTCTCTATGTATCTTCTTCACATTTGAGGTCCTCACTCTGGAAGCTGGGATGGTAGTCATTTTGCACGAACCTTTGACATCATAAGCATTTGGTGAATATTTTGTGATTCATTAATCTATTAATTCATCAGAAAATAGGATATATCCATCCTGGGCAACAGAGTGAGACTCTGTCTCTAAAAAATTTTTAAAAATAGTCAGGTGTGGTAGAAGTTGCCTATAGTCCCAGCTATCCAGGAAGCTGAAGCAAGAGAATTGCTTGGGTGGAGCCTAGGAGGTCAAGGTGTCAGTGAGCTATGATGGTGCCACTGGATTCCAGCCTGGGTGACAGAGTAAGACCCTATCTCTTAAAAAAAAAATAAGAAAAAAATAGGATATAGTAAAACAAACACTATGTAGAGTAAGACAAGCTCAATATCAAGAGAACTTAAGGATGGATATTTTCACCTTCCATGTAGGTGTCTGCCATGGAGACGAGAGAAAGAGCTTCTTTTTGTCCATGTCTTGAAGGAGAAAATGTATGTTCCAACAGCCCCCAAATAAAGACCTCATAAGTTGGAATCCTATTTTTCCCACAAGCAGTTTATTTTATATTTTCTCCTATTTTAAACCATCTTTTTTTTTGTTTTTTTTTTTTTAGACGGAGTCTCGCTCTGTTGCCAGGCTGGAGTGCAGTAGTGAGATACTGGCTCACTGCAACCTCCGCTTCCTGGGTTCAAGTGATTCTCCTGCCTCAGCCTCCTGAGTAGCTGGGACTACAGGCATGTGTCACCACGCCCAGCTCATTTTTGTAATTTTAGTATAGACGTGCTTTCTCCATTATGGCCAGAATAGTGTCGATTTCTTGACCGTGTGATCCACCCACCTCATCCTCCCAAAGTACTGAGATTGCAGGCATGAGCCACCAAAGCCCAGACTAAACCATCTTTTTAAAAACACTACCCATAACCCAACTGCAATTTTCACATCTTCAGTTTCTTCCTGTATTTATCTATACCCATTGTTTTTAAACTGTGTACACTTTGTCTTTTTCATATTTGCTTAATATTGCTTTGTAAACACCTTTTTTTCTATTTTGTTTTTGAGACAAGGTCTCTGTCGCACAGGCTGGAGTGCAGTGGCGTAGTCAGAGCTCACTGCAGCCTCGACCTCAAATGCTCAAGGGACCCTCCCGCCTCAGCCTTCTGGTTGGTTGGGACTACAGGTGTGTGCCACCATGATTGGCTAATTTTTTATGTTTTTTGTAGAAACAGGGCTTTCCTATGTTGCTCAGGCTGGTCTCCAACTCTGGGGCTCAAGCTGTTTACCTGTCTCAACCTCCCGAAGTATTGGGATTACAGGCACGAGCCACCGTGCCCAGTCTGTAAACACTTTTAAAGCATTTCTGTCTTCTCTATGCTGATTATGCTAATTCGTGCATAATTCACCACTGAGTTGATGCACCTTAGTTAATGTCACCATCGCTCAATTGTTGAACGTTTAGATTTTTGTTGATTTTTTTTTTTTGAGACTTACTCTTGCTCTGTCGCCAGGCTAGAGTGCAGTGGTGCGATCTCAGCTCACCAAAACCTCCACCTCCCAGGTTCAAGCAATTCTCCTGCCTCAGCTTCCCAAGTAGGTATAACTACAGGCATGCACCACCATGCCCAGCTAATTTTTGTATTTTTAGTAGAGGCAGGGTTTCACCATGTTGGCCAGGATGGTCTCGATCTCTTGACCTCGTGATCCACCTGCCTTGGCCTCCCAAAGTGCTGGGATTACAGGTGTGTGCCACTGCACCTGGCCTTTTGGTTGATATTCTAAATAATGTTGTAAATATCTTTGGCCTATGGCTTTTATTTTCCAATTATTTCTGTAATAATTTTTAAGCAGGAGCTCACTGGCCAAGAAACAGTTTATAAATGTTTAGTGCTCCTAAATGTTGTGGAAGTTGATGTAATAACAATAATAATAACAGCCATAGCCACTAACCCTTCACTGAACCCTTCAATTATGAATGCTAGGCCAGGCACTCATAATTATGTGAGTGCTTAGCATAGATTTTTAAATTTCACCCCCTCTAGCTCCTTGAGGTGGGGATGTTATTATTCCCATTTTACAGATAATAGGAACAGAGACAAAGAGAGGTTAAATGACCTGCCCTGGAGGCTGGGCACAGTGGCTCCCACCTGCAATCCCAGCACTTTGGGAAGTGGAGCCGAGCAGATCACAAGGTCAAGAGATCAAGACCATCCTGGCCAACATGGTGAAACCCTGTCTCTACTAAAAATACAAAACTTAGCTGGGTGTGGTGGCGTGCTCCTGTAGTTCCAGCTACTTGGGAGGCTGAGGTGGAAGAATCACTTGAACCCAGGAGGCGGAGGTTTCAGTGAGCTGAGATAGCACCACTGCACTCCAGCCTGGGAGACAGAGTGAGACTCCATCTCAGAAAAAAAAAATTACCTGCCCAGCAATATAGAAAAGGATGTTGAAGAACCCATCCCTTCCCTCAAAAAACTCAGTGGCAGAAACTACACGTAGTTACGTGGGTAAGCTCAAAGTTGCCCTGGCCACTTCTTGAGCCATTTCCACAACTTCAGCTTGCAAACGCTAAGTATGTGCCCATAAGTACATCTCCCTGTATAAATTTAGGCAGTGATTGAACTTGCAGGAAGTCCCTCTGGCTTTTCTGGAAGACACTCCCACCCTGGATGGCACCATTCCCAGCAACCTCAAGGCAGAATGGTGGGAGTTGGGGAAATTGTTCTGAAGTCCTTTTCCGTTGCTTCCTTGTACCTTTTCTTTTGTAACATCCCCCACCTCAAGGGCCCAGTGTCCCTGGGCACTGTCATCTCCCTTCCACCTTTTCCAGCTGCACTTTCTAAAAAAAACTCATCGGCTTGGAGCGGTGGCTCATGCCTATAATCCTAGCACTTTGGGAGGCCAAGGCAGGCGGATTGCCTGAGCTCAGGTGTTTGAGACCAGCCTGGGCAATATGGTGAAACCCCGTCTCTACTAAAATACAAAAAGTTAGCTAGGCATGGTGGCGCACGGCTGTAGTCCCAGCTACTCAGGAGGCTGAGGCGGGAGAATCACTTGAACCCAGGAGGCGGAGGCTGCAGTGAGCCGAGATCACGCCACCGTACTCCAACCTTAGTGACAAAGCGAGACTTCATCACAGGAAAAAAAAAAGAAAATCTCTTCCACACTGAGGTGGAGCTGATTGGAATTTATTCTAGGGAGAGTTGCATTTAGTCAAGCACTAATGTTGAGGAATTGACTCCAAAGAATGGATTGTAGATGTGTGTGTGTGTGTGTGAAAAAGATAGAAGAGAGAGAGAACTGGATTACATCATTGATTCCTCTGGCTCTTACTCCTGTTTTTCTCCTTCTTTTTTTCTCTTCCCAACAGCCAATTATTACTTTCCCAATATAGGGTTGATTCTTGCTCATCCTTCAAATTTCAGATCAGGTGTCCCCTCCTCCGGCTGCCCTTCCTCATTCTAACTCCACATCTTGTTTCTTTCCTCCTAGCTTTCATTACAAGCTGAACTTGAAGGTTGATGGGTTGATCCATTGCCTGTGTCTCCTCCTAAACTCCAAATTCTGTTTTTTTTTTCTTTTCTTTCTTTTTTTTTTTTTGAGACAGAATCTCTCTCTGTTGCCCAGGCTGGAGTGCAGTGCTGCGACCTTGGCTTACTATAACCTCCGCCTCCCAGGTTCAAGCGATTCTCATGCCTCAGCCTCCCGAGTAGCTAGGATTACAGACATGTGCCACCACGCCCGGCTAATTTTTGTATTTTTAGTAGAGACAGGGTGTCACCATGTTGGCCAGGCTGATCTCAAACTCCTGACCTCAAATGATCTGCCCGACTCTGCCTCCCAAGGTGCTGGGATTACAGGTGTGAGCCACTGCGCCCAGCCCCTAAAGTGCAAGTTCTATGAGGGCAGTAGGTACGTAGCATTTAGCATACTGCCAGGCACAGGGTCAGCTGCACTTACTGTTTGTTGATTAAATACTTGATGTGTCTCCCAGCATTCCTTTCACTGTCAGCACCTGTCCTTCCTGTCTACCTGGCCGAAGACTGAGAAGGCTGCCGGTGCCAGTTTGAAGCTGTGATTTCCTTGTTACCAAATACATGAGAAGCCCGGTGAGGGCCAGTTAACTTGATGGCAGCTGTTGGAGAATTTTGCTGGCTGGATCTTTAGCAATTGTGGTGAAAACACAGCGGCTCTATTTTGTTTTCCTTTCCCAAAGAAATATTTGCTTTATCTCTGGCAGCGTGTATATTATGATACCAGAGCTGGAGGATGTTGACCTGAGAAGTAAAAAAATATAGTTTCCAAAGAGATTCTGTCAGCAGCTTAAAATTAATAAACGTGCAGCTGTGGATGGTGGCGGGGGCTGGCGTGGGGGGTGAGGGCTGGAGGACAGGGGTGCAGAAGTGATTAAACTGCCCCATTTTGCCATGGGGACGACACCGCTTTTCTTTTAGCAGCAGGTTAAAGGGATGAAAATCTGAATTGGCGTATCTCTAAACAAGTTATTACTTCAGCTGTGAGATAATTTGTTGAGAAAATGCCATTATTTTTCCAATATAGGTCCCTCAGACTGTGCAGCCGGGGCGTGATGCTGGCGGCTGTGGTTGCATGTAGATGCTAAAGCATCGTGGAGTGGGAGAATGAACTTCAGGTTAAAGCCTGTTTATTCTTAAATACATTGAATTTTCTGTTTTCCACAGTGTAATGAGGAGGGAGAGGGGCTTCCCTCCTGCTCCCAGTGCTGGGGGCACTGGAGTTGTCCACATTCCTTCCCTCGACAATTAGGATCCTTCCAGCCGCGCCAGAACCTCCGGGGACTCTCATTCTGCCCAGAAAGGCCAGGGAGAACCCAGGTCTTTACCCTGTGTGGGCAGGAGCCTCAAAGACTGACCTGAGCATCTCAGCTGCCATTGCCATGTTTCCCAGTGACCTTGAGGAAGTCATCTGTTATGGGTTGGATTAGGAATTCCATCCTCTCTCCTGCCCCCAGATTCAGATGTTGAAGTCCTGATTTCCAGTACTTTAGAAGTTGACCTTATTTGGAAAGACCGTCATTGCAGATGTAATTTGCAAAGATGCAGTCATACTAGAGGGGGGTGTGTCCCTAAGCTAATATGACTCATGGTGCCCTTATAAAAAGGGGGCATTTTAATTAGCTAGGTGTGGTGGCAGGCACCTGTAATCCCAGCTACTCGGGAGACTGAGGCAGGAGAATCGCTTGACTCTGGGGGCTGGAGGTTGCAGTGAGCCAAGATGGAGCCACTGTACTCCAGCCTGGGTGACAGAGGGAGACTCCGTCTAAAAAAAAAAGTAGGGGGTGGGGGGACATTTGAACACAGCCATGCACACAGGGAGAACAGCTTGAGAAGTTGAAGGCAGACATGGGCATGACATATCTACAAGCAAAGGAACATTCGAGATGGCCAGCAGGCCACCAGAAGCCAGGGGAGAGGAATGGAACATTCCTTCCCACAGGCTTGAGAAGGAGCCACCCCTACTTACACCTTGATCTTAGATTTCTAGGCTCCAGAAATGCGAGGCAATACATTTGTATTGTTTAAGCCAGTTAGTGCTGCTTTGTTGTGGCAGCCTGTGAGAAACCAATACATCATCCAAGGACCACAGTTCACCTATCATGTATACCCCGAAAAAATCATTTATTCCTACTCAAATCCACGTCTCCACCTGTGCCCTAAGCAAGGCTGTAAATCTGCCATTATGCCGGGCACAGTGGCTCATGCCTGTAATCCAAACACTTAGAGGCCGAGGTGGGCTGATCACCTGAGGTCAGGAGTTCAAGACCAGTCTGACCTACTTGGAGAAACCCGATTTCTACTAAAAATACAAAATTAGCCAGGTGTAGTGGTAATCCCAGCTACTGAGGAGGTTGAGGCAGGAGAATCATTTGAACCTGGGAGGCAGAGGTTGCGGTGAGTCGAGACCACGCCATTGCACTCCTGCCTGAGCAACAGCGAAACTTATAAATAAATAAATAAATAAAATCTGCCATTTAGGCCACTGAAGTTTCAGCTGTCACTGCCCGTTAGTCTTGCAGAAACACTCGGTCTTGTGTTGTTACTTTACAGGTGACACCTTCCCTGTGACATTCTGAGCCCCAGAAGGGGAACTGAGCCTCTTTCTGTATCTTGATTCCAGCAGGCACTTAAGCAGTGCTTATTGGATTCAACAGATTTGCCCACTGACTCATGAGACACATCCACCTCTAGTCCTTATCTTTCTGGAGTTTTCGCCTCTTGTCGGTCCTTTGGTGACCATTTGCCCCCTCAATATTTTTGTGGCCTCTGTGGATCCAAGGTCTGCATTTTCCAATCATGCCTCATATATGTGAAAGAGCTGTCTAAGGCCAGGCGCAGCTGTAATGCCGGCACTTTGGGAGGCCAAGAGGGCGGATCACGAGGTCAGGAGATCAAGACCATCCTGGCTAACATGGTGAAACCCTTCTCTATTAAAAATACAAAAAATTAGCTGGGTGTGGTGGCACATGCCTGTGGTCCCAGCTACTTGGGAGGCTGAGGCAGGAGCATCGCTTGAACCAGGGAGGCGGAGGTTGCAGTGAGCTGAGCTAACACCACTGCACTCCAGCCTGGCAACTGAGCAGGACTTTGTCTCAAAAAAAAAAAAGCTATTCAAACTATGAAGTGCCCTAGTAAAATAAGCAGTAATGACTGATTCTGTTGTTTGTATGTCTGAAGAGGGACAGTCAGCTAGATTCAAAGGCTCAGGTTCTGGTCCAGCATTATCATTTACCAGCTGGATATCTCTAAGAAAATCACTTAACCTCTCTGAACTTTGGTTTTCTCAGCTGTAAAGGTGTGCTTCATGGGTTGGCAGGGCACCAAGAATGTGTGTGAGAGGCCTTTGATAGCATCGGAGCAGAGGTGGTAGACACAGAGAAAAAGGGGTAATGAAAAGGTTCTCATGGTGATCTGGAGAACAGGTAACTCAGCAAAAGGGGTCTCCATGGGAAGGGTGGGCCCAGGGTTGCCAGATCATCAGAGTTTTTAACAGAAGCCAGGAAGGCAGTTTACTATGATGTATTCCAGCCATCGAGTATTGTCTCAGGTGTTTTTAAGCACCACAGGTTCATATCAAATTGGATTGCAGACTCTTGCAGACTCCGTGATCCACCATTCTGTGACACCTGCTGTAGAATTCATACAGCTAGGGGTCAATGGCAATGCTTATTTCCTTTCTGTTACCCAAACCTGCTGGCCCAAGCATCCTCCTCAGTAACTCTGAAATGCAAGAGTCAGTATTAACCAAGGAAGAGTTAGGTTGTCACCTCCTCCAGGAAACCTCCCTTGATCACATCCTTACTGAGTTGAATTGGATCAGAGGTTGGCCAGCCTCTTTTTAAAGGAGCAGATAAGAGATATTTTAGATGTTGAGGGCCCTTCAGTCTCCTTGGCAACTACTGAACTCTGTCTCTGCAGCAGGAAAGCAGCCAGAGATGATATGTAAACAAATGAATGTGGCTGTGTGCCAATAAAACTTTATTTACAAAAACAGGCCACAAGCTGAATCTGGCTATGGGATAGTAATCATTTCCTGATTTCATAGATACCTTGTTTTTTTTGTTTGTTTGTTTTGTTTTTTTGAGGTGGAGTCTTGCTCTGTCATTCAGGCTGGAGTGTAGTGGTGTGATCTCAGCTTACTGCACCCTGCACCTCCTGGGTTCAAGTGATTTTCCTGCCTCAGATTCCCGAGAAGCTGGGATTACAGGGGCGTGCCACCACATCCGGCTAGATTTTTATATTTGTAGCAGAGTCAAGGTCTCACTCTGTTGGCCAGGCTGGTCTCGAACTCCTGACCTCAAGTGATCTGCCCACCTCAGCCTCCCAAATTGCTGGGATTACCGGTGTGAGCCACCACGCTCAGCCTAGATACCTGTTTTTATGTACTACCGTAACATCCTAAATTTAGGCCCTTACCAGCAGTCTACTACCACAACTAAGAATAAACACATTTATTGAGCACTTACTGTGTGCCAGGAGCTGTCCCTTCAGTTATCTTTACCCATTTCTCACAGTGAGTTCATGTGGAAGGTGCTGCTGCTATCCCTGTTTCACAGATGAGAAGATTGAATTGCAGAAAGGTTAAGCAGCATGCCCAAGGTCACCCAGCTGAGCATTCAGACTGTTTTAAACACTTCGCTTCTCTGGCTCGGCCAGCAGATGTTTCACTTTATCTCTGTGTTTCCTTGGTGCCCAGCACAGGGACTGGCTGTAGGTTGTGCCCACGAGTCATTGCATGAGTGATAGGCGTTATTTCCGGTTTTGCAAACCTGTACGGGAGGGGTATAGATAAAAATATTGCTTTGTAATACTTTCTAAATAGACTCAGAGAGTCTGCCTGGAGTAAACTTTGCCAACCCACACTGCCTTTGTTTTCCTTGCCTCGAGAATTTGGCAGCCCTGGCTTGGGCTTGCACAGGGCTGCTTTTAAACATCTGGTTCTCTTAGCAGCCTAAAATCCAACAGCACTCATGACCACTTTGATCTCTGTCCCATGGTGCCTCGTGAACCATCACAGCCCTCCTTGGCTGATTGGAGGGATGGTGAACAGAGTCTGCTGTTCACCAACCAACAGATGAGAGTGACAGAGAGGACACTCTACATCTGAGTCCTTCCCCAAAGGGTCCCTGGAGAAATCCGTGTCAATATGGCAAATTGATTCCTATTTGAAAAGCCCTTCACAGATTTCACTGTATTTAAAAGAGTCCCCGATGGGAATCCTTTATGCTGTGAATGATCTCCTGGCAATTGATCTGCTTTAGAATTTTGGCTTCAGTTTAACAGGGGCACCTGTGTTATTCTGCACTTCTGTGAGCAGAGCTCAAAGTATTATAATGAGCAATAATAATTATGATTATTTATAGGGAGTCGTTGTGATGTGCCAGGCATTTGTGACGCATGCTTTATTTGATGGGATTATTTCTATCTTTTTAGAGACGTTTCTCTGTGTCATCAGTGGTGTGATCTTGGCTCACTGCAGCCTCGAACTCCTGGGCTCAAGTGATCCTTCTGCCTCAGCCTCCCAAGTAGCTGGGACTACAGAAGTGTACAACCATTTCATTTTTTTAATATTTGAAAGATTGGTGCGGGTGGGGGATGATATGATTTGTCTCTGTGTCCCCACCCAACTCTCTTCTCAAATTGTAATCCCCATGTGCCAAGGGAGGGATTTGGTGGGAGGTGATTGGATCATGGGGGAGGGTTCCCCCATGCTGTTCTCGTGATAGTGAGTTCTCATGGTATCTGATACTTTAAAAGTATTTGGCAGTTCCCCCTTCACTCTCTTTCTCTCCTGCCGCCATGTAAGATGTGCCTTGGTTCTCCTTCCTCTTCCACTGTAATTGTAAGTTTCCTGAGGCCTCCCCAGCCCACGCAGAACTGTGAGTGAATTAAATCTCTTTTCTTTATAAATTACCCAGTCTCAGGTAGTTGTTGATAGCAGTGTGAAAATGGACTAATACGGGGGAATAGGCAGGGATCTCACTCACTTGCCGAGGCTGGTGTTGAACTCCTGGCCTCAAGCAATCTTCCTGCCTTGGCTTCCCGAAGTGTTGAGATTACAGGCATGAGCTACTGTGCCCAGCCCAACAAATGCTTTATATGCTCAGTTTTATCTGTGCCTTTCAACTTCTCTGTGGGGGAGGTGCTGACCTTTTGCCTATAGGTAAACTGAGTCATAGGTTAAATTATGTGCCCAAGGTCACATAGCTGGTCAGTAGCACTGCTGGGATTCAAACCCAGGCAGTCTAGCTCCAGGGCCAGCGCTCTCCCCACCCTCTTGTGCTGTTTTCTCTAAGCATGATGTCCTTACTTATCTGCAGAAATGCTGTCCTCTTCCATGGTCCTTCATGGAAGCTCAGGTGCTTCTTGCACAGTGGGTGAAGTTGTGCCATGTGTCAGTGAGGATGGACTCCTGCCTCCAGGGCACTTTGCCGACATGCTACCTGTTGGAATCACTGGGTCATATCAGCCCCTCTGAGAGAGCAGAAGGAAAAAGCCGGCAGGGTTGGACTTGGTGGATCATGTGGAGACCACCTGTGCCTCCCCTGGGGAAGAGACTCCCACGAAGGCAGAGTAAAAGTCTCTTCTCCATGAACTGCAATGATGATGGCTGCTGTGGTGGGTGACATGAGCCACCCCTGTGCCGTTTAGTGTGGTTGCCACCAGCCACATGGGGCCTAGATCAGGCGCCCTGGAAATGTGGCTACAGCAATGAGAAATTGAATTTTCACTTTTATTTCATTTTCGTTAATTTAAATTTAAAATCTGTTACTCAATTCAGTGATTAAATATATTTGGAACAACTTGGGTCTGAGAATTTACTTCTTTGTTTGACATTTTTAAAAAATCAATTAATTAATTAATTCTTTTGAGATGGGGTCTCCTTGTGTTTCTCAGACTGGTCTTGAACTCCTGGGCTTAAGCAATCCACCCATCTTGGCCTCCCAGAGCACTAGGATTACAGATGTGAGCCACCACACCTAACCTGAATGACCAGAGAAGCCGTGTGCAAACTTATATGAGAAGCCTCCCAGGCAGAGGGAAATGGCTTTGAGGTGGCAGAGAGAATGGAATGTTCTAGAAATCTTAGGCCATCAGTGCTGGGACATGGAGGAAGAAGGAAGCATGGTGTGAGATGAGCTTGAGGAACAGGTGGGGGTAAGATCCTGTAGGGCTTTATGATCAAGGTAAGATGTTTAGATTTTATTTCCTGTGAGATGGGGACGCCTTAGAAGTCCTGTTGGATGTATGAATTGCTATGTTGTGTGTTCTTTGGTTTATGATTTTATAAGGGTCCCTGTATTAGTTCTCATGCTGCTAAATAAAGACATTGAGACTGGGTAATTTATAAAGGAAAGCGGTTTAACTGACTCACAGGTCCACATGGCCGCAGAGGCCTCACAATCATGGCGGAAGGCAAATGAGGAGCAAAGTGCCATCTTATGTAGTGGCAGGCAACAGAGAATAAAAGGCAAGTGAAAGAGGGAACCCCTTATAAAACCATCAGATCTCGTGAAACTTATTCACTACCATGAGAACAGTATAGGGGGAAACTGCCCCTATGTTTCAATTATCTCCCACTGGGTCCCTCCCACCACATGCGAGAATTATGGGAGTTACAATTCAAGATGAGTGTTGGGTGGGGACACAGCCAAACCATATCAGTCCCTCTGGTGCCTGCTGGAAGAAGAAAGGGCCCTGGGAGTGAAGGGATGTTGGGATCCAAGATGACTGGAACTTGGGCTAGCATGGTCAAGGTCAGAAGTGGACAGTTTGTAATTGCCCAATGGGTTTAATTTACATACTGCCCAGACAGGGCCAATTTATCAAGACAGGGGAATTGCAATAGAGTTTAATTCATGCAGAGTCTGCTGAATGGGAGACTGGAGTTTTATGATTCAAATTGGTTTCTTTGGAAATTTTGAGGCTAGAGTTTTTCAAGGATGGTTTGGCAGGCAAGGGAATGAGTGCTGCTGATTGGTTGAGGATGCGGTCATGATCCTCTTTTGGGTGAGGCCACAGTACTGGTTGGTGGGTCTGGGTCGAGCCATCATAATCAGAAATGCAAAAATCTTCCCCTAGTCCATATCAAGTGTTAAATAAAATAAATGCAAAAACCTGAAAAGACATCTCAAAAGGCCAATCTTAGGTTCTGCAAGAGTGATGTTACCTGAAGGAGGAATCGAGGAAGTTGCACATCTTGTGACCTCAGTGGCTGGTAATCCTTTACCCCTTAGGCAGAATTCAAGCTCCTCTTATCCTTTTATCCTAATGGACCTACATTAGCTTTACAAAGATGGTTTAGTTCTGGGGAAGGACTGTTGTCTTTTAAAGTATAAACTAGTCACGGTGGCTCATGCCTGTAATCCCAGCACTTTGGGAGGCCGAGGCAGGTGGATCATGAGGTCAGGAGTTCAAGACCAGCCTGGCCAACGTGGTGAAAACCCATCTCTACTAAAAATACAAAAAGTAGTCGGGTCTGGTGGCAGGCACTCTGTAATCCCAGCTACTTGGGAGACTGAGGCAGAGAATTGCTTGAACCTGGGAGGTAGAGGTTGCAGTGAGCTGAGATCCCACCATTGCACTCCAGCCTGGTCAACAGAGCGAGAATTCATCTCAAAAAAATAAATAAATAAATAAAGTATAAACTAAATGTCTCTGAAAGGTAGCTTGACCCAGGCTCAGGAATGATTATGAGCAGTTTGGAGATAAAAGGCAAGACGGGGTTGGCTAGATCAGATGTCTTTTACTGTCATAATTTTCTCACCGTTTCCATTTTTGCAAAGGTAGTTTCAAGTTCTGGACATACTCTGTTGACTTATTAGTGAATTGGAGAGTTGGCCACAGGGGCCTGAAGGATAAAGAGGCATTGATGGTGCCTCCTACGTGGTTGGCTTGAACACTAGGGTAGGTGGTTTTTGCCTTCGACTTAGGCACCTTCCTATGGCTCCCCACGCCGAAGTATTAATTTCCTTCCTCCTGTGTCTGCCTCCTTGCTGGCAGCTTATTCAGGTAGATACAGCCACAGCTTTATTGGAGAAGCCTGTTTTGAGTGGGGAAAGAGGAATTTGTTCTTTTTTGGTTCAGAGTGGGGCCTTGTATTCCTTGTCCTCACCTCCTCCAGTTGAGTTTGTTTCTGCTAATGGAACTGATGTTCAGATTAAGAATAGATCTCTTAAACCTACGGTTGACTTCCCTGTTGTTTTATCCCCACCTCTTGCTCTTTGTGGGGAGATGCTGAAGATGCAGAAGAGGTGGGGGGTGAAGTGATTAATTGTGTGCAAATGAGGAGTGGTGACTAAAGCAGGTACAGGGCACCACTGGAATCCTGCATGAGCCACACCTGACACGATTCCCTTTCCTGACTTCAGGCTCTAAATGAATTTCTACTTGACTAAAAATACCTCAAGAGCTGGGTGGCAGCTTAAGCTGTCGGTAAATTTAAAACAGGTTTGCGTGCCACTGATTATAGCAGAGGATAAAAAGTTAGTGGAGAATTTTGTTTAACTCCTGGTTCTCCATCCTGTCTTGAAGCCTACACCCTTTGATTCTTGGATGGATTGCGATGGTGGGCTGTATATTTCACTTTTTAAATTTCTGTTTTAACTTTTCAATGGCCAGGAATGATGTTGGATGTGTTTTAGGCTGAAGATCTGTCTTGCTTAAGAGAAGATGATGTAAAAATATCCTGGGGCTCATTAGATGGCAAACCCAATGTGAGTCAGTAATGTTCTATGCCTTGCTGGCTAAACACAGATCCTCTCCTGGGCTACATATTTATCTGCAAGACAGCTCCAGAATGCCTATATTCCTTTCTCAACCTTCTACCTCTTATAATTATCCTTCTATACTATCCTGCAGGTAAACCATAATTTCCTTTCATTTTTTTTGAGACGGAGTCTCACTCTGTCACTAGGCTGGAGTGCAGTGGCGCGATCTCGGCTAACTGCAACCTCCGCCTCCTGGGTTTAAGCAGTTCTCCTGCCTCAACCTCCCAAGTAGCTGGGACTACAGGCATGCGCCACCACGCCCAGCTAATTATTGTATTTTTTTTTATTAGAGATGGGTTTGCATCATGTTGGCCAGGATGGTCTAGATCTCTTGACCTTGTGATCCGCCCGCCTCAGCCTCCCAAAGTGCTGGGATTACAGGCGTGAGCCACTGTGCCTGGCCGTAAACCATAATTAAACAAAAAATAGTAGCCAGGCGTGGTGGCATGCACCTGTGGTCCTAACTACTCAGGAGGCAGAGGTGGGAGGATTGCTTGAGCCCAAGAATTTGAGGCTGAAGTGAGCCATGATCGTGCCACTGCAGTCCAGCCTGAGTGGCAAAGTGAAACCCTATCTCTAAGAAAAATAAAAATAATAAAAATGAAATTTATTAAACGCTTTCTATGCATCGTCACATTAAATCTACACAGCCACTTTCTTGGGGATCAACAACGCTGAATCTTACATGAGCCCTGTGGTCCTGGAAGAGAGCAAAGGTTAAAGGAATCCCCCCACCCCTTTGTGTTGCAGGAAATGCCTCACTGCAAAGAACCAGTGTTCCCCGTATGACTTAGATACAACCTGTGGGTACCGTTTTGTTTCCCCAGGACAAAGCTAGACCCAGACCCTGCAAATTCCCATTTGTTACCTTATAAAGGATGAGCTGGGCTGCTGATTCCCACTGATCAATCAGAACAACATGCTTGATCACCAGACTTTGGATCCGACTCTCTTCTTCTAGGTGCTTGTACCTGGACCCATCCTGAGCCTGAGCCAGCACACAGCCCCTCCTAAGAAAAGGCTGGTATCAGGGTAAAGCATTTCTGATCTACTCTGTGATCACCCCATCCTTTCTTCCCCACACCTGCTCTTGTTTTCTCCTTTTTGTAAAAGAAAACTCCTTTTTGCCTAGCCTTTGAGATGTTTGCAGGATCCTTAAGATCTTACAGTAAAGCACTCTCCCTAGTGCAATTGTTCCTTTCTTCCCTTCAAAATAATCCTTTCAAATGATGTTGCTTCTTACTTAATCCGGATTAGTTTTTTCTTTAACAGTTCGTATTAAGTATGATGGTCTCCATTTTGCAGAGGAGGAAGTTGGGGCTCAAGGAGGTGGGGACAGGCAGAAGGGGGAGCTCTGGTCTGTCTGAACCCAGAGACTGTGCTTGTGCCCTTAACTAGTTCCCGAGGCTCTGTTCATGAGTTGTAGACTTTATTTGAACTCTATCTGGTCCTCGAGATGCTTGTCATCGAATTGGAGATACAGACAGTCCCTGACTGGCAATGGGTGTCACTTACAACTTTCTACTTAACGTTGATACAAAAGTGATGTATCTTCAGCAGAAACCTTAGAGTTTTGATCTTTTCTCAGGCTAGCGATATAGTTGGATATTGTGTTTTGTGTTTTAGCGTCGTAGCATGTCTATAAAACATCTGCGTACAGTATTCAACACTTCATTATAAAGGAGGCTTTGTATCAGATGATTTTGTATTAGATGATTTTGCTTAACTGTAGGCTAAGGTCAGCATTCTGAGCATGTTTAAGACATGCTAGGCTAAGCTGTGACATTCTGTAGGTTAGGTGCATTAAATGCATTTTTAACTTATGCTATTTTAAGCTTACAGTGGGTTTATTGGAGGTAACCCATTATAAGTCACGAGCATGAGTCTAAGATACTGAGTCATGGTTTGTGTAGCATCTTTGTTTTATGGCTCTGGGAAAAGAGACACTCATGCAATATCACTGTTTTTTATGCACTTGTGTATGCCTATGAATAGCATCTTCAGGAGTAGAAAAATAATAGTGTCTACAACAAAAACAGACTTGTGGATGTTGAGCTTCCAGCTTGCACGGTTAGGAAAGGTTCTTGGACTGGGCAAGACTGGAGCCACTCCAAGGAGAAAGGGCTCCACGTGGAAGTTGCAGGACTCATGTGTAGGGTAGGAATGGGTAGAGATGCATGGGAGCAAGAGAGTCCAGGGAGAGCGTAGTAGTGGCTCTGGTGACCTTGCCTGCCAGGCAGCCAGGCACCTTCTTCTCTGGGCAGTGGGGAGCCACTGCAGGTCTTTGGGCAGGAGAATGTCATGATGACAATGATAATAATAATGATCACGTTGATAATAGCCTGTGCCTCGTGTTTTTATGGCTCCTCTCCCAAGGTGCCCTTCTCTGGAAAGCTGGGAGTGCTTCACAGATGTTACCTAATTAATCACTAGTGCCTCCCCGCTGAGGGAGGTGGGGGGTGGCGAATATCCCCATTTTTCAAAGGAGGAAAAGCAGGCAATGGGACGCTCTCAGTTAGTCTAGTGAAGCATCGTGGGTGGTGGGAGAGACCCTGCAACAGTTCCTCTTTCTCTCTTTGCCTCCAGGCCCACAGCCCACCTTTTGGGAATAGAGTGGCCTAGGACAGATTGGTTTGCACACAGGGAGGGAGAGATAAGAGGGTCTCTGTGCATTAAGGATGGAGGAGAGGAATCTAGACGTTGAGTGTTTAGAGATGCTGCAGTATGGACAACTGGGGGTCAGATGAGGTCACACCTGGCTTTGGGCATACCCTAGCCCTTGATATCCCCTTCCTTTGCTTCCTCAAAGGTGTCTTTTGGGACATTTACATCCTCTTCTGAGTCCTTTGACCTCCGTGGCTGTTCTGTGCTCTCCTTGAGGCAAGGATCTTACCTTTTATAATCCAACCTCAGTGCCTGGTTCGTGTGCTTCGGCTTGACTATTCGCCATCTTTTGTGGGTGATGAAGAAGTGGGTGAGCCACTTCTTCTCTCTTAGCCTCAGTTTCTTCATCTGTAAAAGGATGATGACAATGACACTTGCCTCACTGGGTTACTGGGATGACTCGATGAAGTAATGCATGTCATATGCTCAGCAGTGCCTGGGACATTTAATAAATTATGAATACTCTTGCAATAGGGGCTTAAAAATATAAACACCAGATCACTGCTCTAAACTGATTTGTGGATACAGGCGTACCTTCTTCTATGCAGTTGACATGCAGCGGAAATATAGGGTAGGAGTAAGGTTCCTTGAAATGGAATCATTTCTCCTGTTGATGTGTATTGTAATTTTAAAGAAAACATAGGCACTGTTTCATTTCTGCCTGGGTGTAGTCAAGCTTCTGTTCCAAGTTCCTGGGCCCCTCCACCTCTCCATCAAGTATCTAGTAATCCATAAACAAGGCTTAAGCGGCTATTTAAAGCAACTCTGCTGTTAATCCCTTTGTAAAAGCAAATCCTTTGGGAATGTGAATAACCTCCCCCCTCCCTCTCTTTCCTTTTGAGCTTATTGTGTAAATTCAGGTTTTTCCAACTTTATTTCTTTTAAGGTAATGTTATCCATGATTGAGAGTCAGAGATTCAGAACAGGAAGATGGGTGGAAACTTAGAGTGCCTGGCCCAACATCTTCATTTCAAAGATGGGAGATAGGGTCCTGGGGAAGGGGGGTGCTTTTCACATCTGGGTAGCAGTAAAACTCAGGCTTAGCCTGTGCCTCCAAAAGTGTTTCTCAGCTGTTGCGTAAGTGACTTTTTCTTTTGTCATGTATTTATTTAAAGTGATACCATTTTTGTCCCCCTAAATAATGCTGATACAAGTAGTACTCCTATTGTGTTGGCTCTGTGGTAGGCATTATTTGAAGCACTTGCCATGGATTAACTTTACATGTTTTAAGTCATTTACCCTTGAACAACCTCTGTATTTAGTAGGCGCTGTTGTTAGTACTGTTTTGCAGGTGAGGAAACTCACTTGTCCAAGGTCACACGGCTCATAGGTGATGATCAACTCCAGAGTTCACCAATTACAGGCATCTCTCTATTGACTGAATGCATGGCCATAAAGCTTTATTATTATTATTATTATTATTATTATTTTGAGATGCAGTCTTGCTTTGTCACCCAGGCTGGAGTGCAGTGGCGTGATCTCGGCTCGCTGCAACTTCCGCCTCCCATGTTCAAGCAATTCTCCTGCCTCAGCCTCCCGAGTAGCTGGGACTACAGGTGTATACCACCATGCCGGGCTAATTTTTTGTATTTTTAGTAAAGGCGGGGTTTCACCAGATCTTTTCACCAGGGGTTTTACATGTCTTTTAGCCAGGCTTGTCTCGATCTCCTGACCTCATGATCTGCCTGCCTTGGCCTCCCAAAGTGCTGGGATTACAGGTGTGAGCCACTGCGCCTGTCCCAAAGCTTTATTTTAAAAATAGATCTATTTCGATAAAAATGAGAGTTGGTTAAAGGAAATACTAAGTTACTGGATTGGGAGGTACAAAAATATGGCAAAAATCGTGAAACCAGTGGATGGGCATTGGAAGTTTGGAAACGTTACAGAGTACTGTGTATTGTGTCAAAAATGCATTTGCAAATTTTCAGGAAGGGCTCCTTCAGTGCCAAGTGCTACATGAGGTGCCAGAAACAGACAAGTAGCTGGAAACAGACCAAATCAGACAAGGCTGCCTTCGTACAGTGTATAATCTAGCTGAAAAGAGCGCGCAAGAGAACAAATAATAAGATATTACAGCCTCTGGGAAATGTTCCAGGGAGGCTGACAGCGGAGTGCATGGGTGTGTGTGTGTGTGTGTGTGCACACATGTGTGTGCCTATGTGTGTTATGGGGACAGGAGTAGGCAGTGGGGGCCTCTATTTACTAGGCTAATTTGTCACACCTATGAAGAGGTGACACTTCAGATAAGACATGAAAGTGAGTGACATGGACAGGGTTGTCCCTTCATCCGATCATATCTCTCTGCCTCATCATCTCCTCTTTGTGAGTAAATGCAGAGAACTGTCAGGCTCACGTCTGTGAGCAGCTTTCACCTCCTTCAAGGACTCTTGCAGGCACCTAAAATCAGGAATTCCTCCAGGACTGATGCTGGGACTAGGACAGCACCAACTGTCACCCGTCTGTCAGGTGTAGATTGAGAAGTGCTGCCACCAGCGATTGATTTTTCGCTTTCTCCATGAGAGAGGCAGCAACATCCGGGTTAGTTGACCATTAAACGGAATTATTAATTCATCTGTGTCTTTACGTACCAGTTATGTCAAAGAGAAGTCAGATGAGTTCGAAATGTGGATTTTTACTCATCCTCTGAGCTAGCTACTCCCCACTTTTAGCTAACAGGTTTGCTAAATAAAACAGCCTATTTCTGGCCAACTGTATTCCCTAGGGCCGGAGTTGCAATGTTAGATGTCTTCTGGGCAGGGCTGGTAATGAGAACGGGTGTTCTGGCCACATGGAGACTGGGAGCTCCCACACCGCATCTGAAGTAGGCAATTTTGCTTCTCAGATTCTGTCAATTCAAAATACGAACCCAGTGAGGCCAGATCTAATTTTTCAAAGAAGGTTAGACATCCAGAATTTGAACTGCAGGGACTTCATGAGTTTCAAACACGAGCGACTAATTGAAAAATTTAAAAACGCTTTGCAGGCCAAAACAAAATGAATCTGAGAGTCAGATGCAGCTAATGGGGTGATCAGTGAGTGACCTCTTTTCTGAGGGCCCCTGAAAACCAGGTCTGGCCAGCCGAGAGATAGAATGGGCCCAGGGTCTTTCAGAACTTGATGGGACATCAAAGAGAAGAAATTGGCAAAACCGCCTACTGACCTGGGATTGGTGGTACAGTGTCAACTCCTACCTGCTGATTCACTTTCATTCTGATTCTTTGGGCCCTGGGCTGGAACTGCTTTATAGAAGCTGAGGTTCTATGCCAGGTGTTTTACATACATCATTAACCCAGGTGATCCTCCCAGCAACCCCCAGAGTCAGGTCTTAATGTTATCCTCATCTTATGGAAAGAAACTGGAGAGCTTTAAGAGGTTAAAACTTCACTTAGGGTCACACAGCTATTATAGAAAGTAACTGAGTTGGAAAGCACACCCTGGCTTGTCTCCAGGGCCCAAGACATTGAAAGATACTCACTACTCTCTTCCTTTGACATAAGCCAGTTCTTAATTCAGCTCTTAAAATGTAAATGTTCCTTTTGTTGAAATCATTCATCTTGTCATTGCCATTGCAAGTCCACAGTTGCCGAGCGAGGACCATATGTCAGACACCCTGTTTAGCTACGGGAAAACAAGTGGATAAGACCCAGCCCCTGCCACAAGGAATCTTGAATCTTAACAGTGGAGTGAGGAAGATGAGTGCTTAGAAAGAAGTAATTACAGGTCAGAGTCGTGGTGGTGGTGACCGCAACCAGCTAGCCAAGGAGGGAGTAGTCTACTTATCTTCAGGAAGTCAGGAAAGGTTTCCAAGAAAAAGTCTTGAATTGGGAAGGATAAATATGCATTCTCCAGGTGGGCAAGAGAAGAAGGGATTCCTGGTAGAGAGAATGAGCCATGCAAAATGAGGCGAAGATGTGAAGCTGCAATGCATTTCCTGTGTTTGTGGCTAGTGACTGTGGTATAGAAGGAACTGTCTGGGCTGGGCGTGGTGGCTCACACCTGTAATCCCAGCACTTTGGGAGGCCGAGGCGGGTAAATCATGAAGTCAGGAGTTCAAGACCAGCCTGGCCAAGATGGTGAAACCGCATCTCTCCTAAAAAAAAAAATACAGAAATTAGCCTGGCATGGTGGTAGGTGCCTATAATCCCAGCTACTCCAGAGGCTAAGGCAGGAGAATCGCTTGAACCTGAGATGTGGAGGTTTTAGTGAGCGAAGATCATGCTACTGCACTCCAGCCTGGAAGACAAAGAGTCCGTCTCAAAAAAAAAAAAAAAAAAGAAAAGAAAAGAAGGAACTGTCTGTCCCTGCATTTGGGATTCTGACTCTACCTTTCTCAACACTCTCCATGGGAAGCCTCACTTTTCTCCTTCTACCAAAATGAAAGCCTCTGATTGCAGCTTGTTGGAAGTGAGTACATGGGTCTCAGGACAGGCAGCAAGGTGTGACTCTGTCTTGGGAAGTGGGACTGGATAGTTGTTTAAAATTTGGCCTCTGCAGTCAAACCTCCTGGGTTCAAATCCTGGCTTTTCCAGTGACTGTGACCTTGAGTATGTGGCTTCATTTTTCTGTACCTCAGTTTCCTCACCTGGGTTGGGGGAGTTACTCCTTCTTGGGGTCTCTAGGAAGTAACGCATTAAAGCCTCTTGTACAAGACCTCTGGGATAGTGAGTGCCAGTATAGGGGCTGTTATCTGGAGCATGTATGTTGGGGTGCATATGGCCCTCAGTATCATGGTTGACTCACACATAGATGTCGGGCAATCAGAGGCAGTCACACGGGCTCCTCTGCAGCGCCAGGTTCATCTCCCACGTGCTGTGCTGGCTGGCACTCTTGGCTGGCCCGCCCCAGGTCCTGAGATGTCAACCTTTGTGCTGTGCTTTGATCTCCAGGCTGTGCTCTGCTGACACAGTGGCACTGTGCAGTCCACTCTGTGTGGGGCCATTTACATTGAAACTGATTAAAATTAAGTAGAATTAGAAATGCTGCTCCACCTTTGTAACAGCCACGTTTCAAGTGGTTGGCAGCCATGTGTGGCTAGTGAGTTCCCCTGGGGACAGTGGAGACAGAGACTGCTTCTATCGTCACAGAAAGTTCTAAGGGCCAGCAGTACCTTGGACAATTCCTGGGACCTTAAAATGCCTCTTTCTGAAATGGGCCCACCCTGGAACTCTCTGGGTACCTGGGATGATGCGCGGCGATGCTTTGCACCCTGGAAAGATGAAGATGCCCAAATGCCAAGCATCTCCATTTGCCCCTTCTTGCAGCCTTTCGGCTCACAGTGGCTTCTGTCACTATGAATCTGGCCAAGAGACTGCCCAGCACATAGCAGTGGACAGTGACAATTGAGGGAGGGGGCATGGCACAGTGGGTAAGAGCATGGACTTTGGAATCATGCCTGCCCTGGTCCCAATTCTGTAAGGTGGCCTCTCTGTGCCACAGTATTCTTATCTGTTCAGTGAGGGAAGATGCCAACGGCTGCTTCATAGGCTTGCAGTGAGGATTAACTGAGATATAAGTTTAAGTGCACTGTTAGCCCACATCTGTTGCCACTGTTGTGTAAATAAATTCATTCCTAGAAATCTTAGGTTCTCCTTCTGTAGTGTTTCCCTGGATTTAGAACCATAATTTCATAGACTGTCAGAGCTAGAATGTTAGACATTTTCTATTAATAATTCAGTTTCTTTTCATTTTACTATTTTAAGATCTTGCAGCTGGGTGTGGTGGCTTATGCCTGTAATCCCAGCACTTTGGGAGGCTGAGGTGGGTGGATCATTTGAGGTCAGGAGTTCAAGACCAGCCTGGCCAACATAATGAAACCCCATGTCTACTAAAAATACAAAAATTAGCCAGGCATGGTGGTACACACCTGTAATCCCAGCTCAGGAGGCTGAGGCAGGAGAATCACTTGAACCCAGGAGGTGGAGGTTGCAGTGAGCCAAGACTGTACCATTGCACTCCAGCCTGGACAACAGAGTGAGACTCTGACTCAAAAACAAACAAACAACAACAACAGAACATAGCTCCTCATCGCCCACTCTCACTCCCAGCCCCTGGAAACTGCCATTCTTCTTTCTGTCGCTATGATTTTGACTACTCTGACTACTTCCTATAAGTGGAATCATACAATATTTGTCCTTTTGTAACTGGCTGATTTTGCTTAGCATGAATAATGTCTTCAAGCTTTGTCCCTATCCTGGTGTGGGTCAGCATTTCCTTCCTTTTTTAAGGCTGACTAGTCCATGGCATGTGTATATTGCATTTGGTTTATCCATCCAGGATGGACACCTGGCTTGTTTTCCCCTTTTAGCTACTGTGAGTAATGCTGCTTTGAACATAGATGTGCAAATAGCTGTTCAAGCTCCTGCTTTTCACTAGGCTGTGAACCCAGAAGTGGAATTGCTGGATTATATAGCATTTTATATTTAATTTTTTGCAAAACCACCATATAATCCCTCCATCTTTAAGTGACATTTGCTTTTTAAATATAAGGAATATCAGCATGTAATAAGAAAATTCCCCCATGAGAGAAGGATTAAAATGAGACTTCTCTTTCTTCTACCTTTTCTGGTCTCTCTCTTTAAAGGAATCATTGCTAACACTTTTTTGTATATACTTCTATGGGATATACAGCCACTTTGCAATGTTACTGAGATTCAATGGCTTCATCTGCTAAATGGACACATCTCCCTCCAACCACCTCTTTTTATTTTTAATTTTTATTTATTTATTTATTTATTTTGAGACGGAGCCTGGCTCTGTCACCCAGGCTGGAGTTCAGTGGCGTGATCTCGGCTCACTGCAACTTTTGCCTCCTGGGTTCAAGTGATTCTCCTGCGTCAGACTCCTGAGTAGCTGGGATTACAGGCATGCACTACTGTGCCCAGCAAATTTTTGTATTTTTAATAAAGATAGGGTTTCACCATGTTGGCCAGGCTGGTCTCGAACTCCTGACCTCAAGTGATCCACCTGCTTTGGCCTCCCAAATGCTGGGATGACAGGTATGAGCTACTGTGTCCAGCCCTCCAACCACCTATTTGCGTTGTTGCCAGAAACAAAGGAAAATGCAGACAACAGTGCATATTCCAGAACTGTCAGAGGCCAGCAGATCTTTCTGCAGAACTTCAACCTTAGCAATCTTTCAAATACAAATATAAATGTTGGTCTTTGGGCCAGGCGCGGTGGCTCATGCCTGTAATCCCAGCACTTTGGGAGGCCGAGGCAGGCAGATCACCTGAGGTCAGAAGTTTGAGACCAGCCTGACCAACGTGGATAAACCCCATCTTTACTAAAAATACAAAATTAGCTGGGCGTGGTGGTGCATGCCTGTAGTCCCAGCTCCTTGGAAGGCTGAAGCAGGAGAGTTGCTTGAACCCGGGAGGCGGAGGTTGCAGTGAGCCAAGATTGTGCCATTGCACTCCTGGGCAACAAGAACAAAACTCTGCCTAAAAAAAACAAAAAAAAAAAAGTTGGTCTTTGGAGAGACCAACGTGTTCAAAGGTGTCTTGAGAGTGAATGTATGGCTGGCTGGATGCAATTTGTGTGTGTGTGTGTGTGTGTGCGCGTGCACGCATGTGTGTGTGTATGTGTGCATGTGTGCATGTGTTTGTCTCATATCCTTCGTTTCATAGATGGGGAAACTCAAAGCCTACCCTGGCTTCCTGTCATTCCCTAGGATAACATGCCACTCAGAAGACACCAAGATTCAGAATTCACAGCAGTGCCTCTGTATAGATCACTGTCCTCCACCCCCAGCTACCTCAAAACATGCCAAGTGGCCTGGCTGGGCTCGATCCTGCTCCCACCCACCACACCTTGTCCAATTTCTCTCCCGCGCCCTCCCGGGGGCCAGGCTCCCATTTTCATGCCATCCTAGATTGCCAAAAAGTCCCAGGGTGTCTCTGCCCCCAGACAGACTGGGCTGGCCTCACAGGGGTTTTCCATCTCTCAGCCGGCCTCCCTAATTTAAAACTGCCTGTCAGATGTTGAAGATTAAGTTAGAAATCAGCGATTTGGGCTGAGTTTTGGAGAAGCTGCTGCCAATTGGGAACTCCTGAGTCTTCTCTTCTATATATAGGCTTTAGGGTGAGCTAACTGAAGTTAGCAGGGTTTATTTTAGGAGGTGTCTCCTTGGAGCGGAGCGTGGTGGGTTGGGCTGCCTGCCCGGGGAGCATTTGAAAGATTGCTTAGGCTGACATCCTGCAGGAAGATCTGCTGGCCTCTGACAGCTCTGGAAGAAACAGGCACTGTTTTTCTGCTTTTTCCTTTATTTCTGGCAACAAAGCAAAGGGGTGTTTGAAGGGCGATGTGCCCATTTAGCAGACCAAGCAGTTGAATCTCAGTAACTTTGCAAAGTGGTTGTGATAAAGCTGAGGTAAGACAGAGGACTTCTGATCCCTTATTTTGTATTTCTTCTGGTAAAAATTAAGTTCCTTGAAATATTCTGTCCATGATGAAATACTAAGAAAGTAGGGGATGGGGTGGGTTTTAATCTGAGTTTAAGAGAACATGGTGGCCAGGCGCGGTGGCTCACACCTGCAATCCCAGCACTTTGGGCGACTGAGTCAGGTGGATCAGGAGGTCAGAAATTCGAGACCAGCCTGGCCAACATGGTGAAACCTCGTCCCTACTAAATATAAAAAAATTAGCCAGACGTGGTGGCATGCACCTGTAATCCCAGCTACTAAGGAGGCTGAGGCAGGAGAATTGCTTGAACCTGGGAGGTGGAGGTTGCAGTGAGCTGAGATCGCGCCACTGCACTCCAGCCTGGGTGACAGAGCGAGACTCTGTGTCAAAAAAAAAAAAAAAAAAAAGAACATGGTATAAAGACGTTGGACTTGAGAGTCAGTCCTAGGTTCCGACCCCAGCTCAGCCTCTTACTGGTTTTGCAGCACTGGGCCGGTTGTTTTCCCACCTCAGCCTCAGTTTTTGTGACTGTGAACTGGTCACATTTGCCTTATCGTGTTGTCGTGACAGTAAAAACGTGAGTACAAAGAGTTAAGGACAGTGAAGTACCTGGCACCGAATACATGCTTCATAAATGGCAGTTACTGCTTTATTTGAAGAAAAGGAAACTTTTAGCAATCTATTTCTAGAAATTACCTCAATTAGAAGGCAACATCTTGCTAGAATACTAACTAGGATTTTAGGTTAAATTATGCAGACATACATTCAAAGGTCTGCCTTTTGGGAAATATCCACTTACTGGTGACCTGGCAGAAGGAAACCTTGGGCTCATTTCTCTGCAAGGTCCTGGCCTCTTTGAGTAAGCCCGATAGAGGTAATCAAGATGACAGTGTATATGATTTAAAAGGTGATTATATTAAAGCATTTTTTGGTTAAAAAAAGCTCTTGGAGGCCAGGCATGGTGGTTCACGCCTATAAATCCCAGCACTTTGGGAGGCCAAGTTGGGGTGATCACAAGGTCAGGAGTTTGAGACCATCCTGGCCAACATGGCGAAACCCTGTCTCTACTAAAACAAAAAATAGCTGGGCATGGTGGCGCGTGCCTGTAGTCCCAGCTACTTGGGAGGCTGAGACAAGAGAATCACTTGACCCTGGGAGGTGGAGGTTGCAGTGAGTTGAGATCCCACCACTCTACTCCAGCCTGGGTGACAGAGCAGGACTCCATGTCAAAAAAAAAAAAAAAGTCTTGGAACAAATGAATACCCATTTGGTATAGGAATTGCAGTCTCTTCCTCTCTCTCTCTCTCTCTCTCTCTCTCTCTCTCTCTCTGTGTGTCTCTGTCTCTCTCTCTCTCTCTCTCTCTCTCACACTCACACTCATGCATATTGTCCCTTCAACATTCATGCCAGTTGTTGTATTTAATTTTAGAGGAAGTGAAATCCTCTCCAAAGTGGCCTACTAAGTAATTGTTTGTTCATTCTCTGAACATTTACTGAGCATGAGCTCTGCCCTGTGCCTAGTGGGGAAAACCCCCTTGACATTTGAGTATTATAGACAGGTTTGACCTATTCCAATTCAACACGAGAGAAAGAAGCAAGGGCGAAAAGGAGCAATGCAAATCATCTGGGTATCGTCTTTGTCCTCCATAGCCTCAGTTCTTCCCTTTCTGCGTGAGCACAGCTGGATTTAATGGTCTCCAGGTTCTTTGCTGCTCTTTGAGGCTGGAACTCAAGGGAGGTAAAGAAATTCTTTTCCTTGTTCTGAACCCCAGTGGGCTGATCCAGAGCTGCTTGTTCACCCTCCTGCTTCTAGATGAGATGCCAGCGTGAATGGGGATGCTCGAGTGCTTAAAACTCCCAGGCATCATGTGGCTAAGCTAGAAATAGAAAATAAGTCATGTCTGGGTTTGGAGGACTCCCTGACTATTCTGGTTGTCTTTGGAACAGAGCATTTATGAGAGGCTGGACTGAATGAATGGGATCATAGCTTCCATTACATGGGAGGCAGGGTCGTCCAGTCTTCCTGATGAGAATGTGAGTGTTTGTAGGGCAGGGGCAGGGGTGGGGTTGGGGTGGTAAGAATCTTGGAGGGAAGGGTGAGCCAAATAAGCAGGTCTCAAAGCCCGTCCCCTGGGAATAGAGCGGTCTGGCCATCCCACCAGACAAAGAGCCTGGACTTCTTGAACTACTGCTGTGATGGGAGAATTCTGCCATCCGGACAGTGGGAACTCTATCACCATGTTTAGCTGAGGACAGGGGGTTGGTGTCTGACCTCATGAGGTCCTGACAGATGGTTTGATGGGCAGGTTAACAACAAAGGAACTCGAACCAGGTCCTTTGTCCTGGCTGGGGGATCCTGGGTGAGTTATTAGCTAATCTGAGCCTCAGATTTTCCGTCTATAAAAACAAGACCCAGAATAGTACCTACTTTTTTTTTTCTTTTTGAGGTGGAGTCTCACTCTGTGGCCCTGGCTGGAGTGCAGTGCTGCAATCTCAGCTCACTGCAACCTCTGCCTCTGGGGTTCAGGTGATTCTCCTGCCTCAGCCTCCCAAGTAGCTGAGATTACAGACATGTGCCACCAGGCCCTGCTAATTTTCGTATTTTTAGGAGAAATGGTGTTTCACCATATTGGCCAGGCTGGTCTCGAACTCCTGACCTCAAGTGATCTGCCCACCTCCACCTCTCAGAGTGCTGGGATCACAGGCATGAGCCACCGTACACAGCTGGGCTTCTTTAACTGATCGCCACCAGTTCTCCAGGAACCGCCTTCTCCCTGACAGTTATATCTGGATTAAAAAGAAATGAAAATCTTCATTCTTTTACAGGGGAGCAGAAGATGGAAAAGTGTGTCTTTCCCTTTATCTCTCAGTATACCCTCTGTCTAGCTCCATCGTAGCAGTGATTTTAGATGGTTAAAATAAAACCAATCTGGAGAATGCTGGGAGGAGGAAGAGGCAGTGATTTATTTGGCATTTACGGTGTACTTGACACCCATTGTCTCACTAATGCCTCATAACGACTACATCATGTATGTACTGTTACTGTATTATTATCCTCATTTTATAAATGAGGAAACTGAATTACATAGGTTAAATAAATTGCCTGAGATCCCACAGCTAGTAGTTGCCAAAATTCTGGGCCCCTAATCCCTATTAAGCAATTTCCCATGCTAATTATTGTCATCTCTGACACCTAGCTAGCTTGTGCGGTCTGGTTTGGTGCTGTTTTTTTTTGTTTTGTTTTGTTTTTTTTTTTTTTTTTTGAGACAAAGTCTCACTATATTGCTCAGGCTGGAGTGCATGGACTGCAGTGGTGTGATCTCGGCTCACTGCAACCTCCGCCTCTCTGGTCCAAGTGATTCTCCTGCCTCAGCCTCCCGAGTAGCTGGGACTACAGGCGTGTACCATTACACCCAGCGAATTTTTGTATTTTTAGTAGAGAAAGGGTTTTGCCATGTTGGCCAGGCTGGTCTGAAACTCCTGACCTCAAATGATCCACCTGCCTTGGCCTTCCAGAGTGCTGGGATTATAGGCATGAGCCACCACACCTGGCCTGGTTGAGTGCATTTCTTGTCCACTCATTATTTGGTCCCTTTTCTTTGTTTTTTTTTTTTTTGAGACGGTCGTTGCCCAGGCTGAAGTGCAGTGGCATGATCTTGGCTCACTACAACATCCACCTCCCAAGTTCAAGCGATTCTCCTGCCTCAACCTCCTGAGTAGCTTTGATTACAAGTGTGTGTCACAGTGCCAATTTTTGCATTTTTAGTAGAGACAGGGTTTCACCATGTTGGTCAGGCTGGTCTTGAACTCCTGACCTCAAATGATCTACCCACCTCGGTACATCTACCCACCTCCCAAAGTGCTGGGATTACAGGTGTGAGCCACTGCATCCAGCCAGGTCCCTGTTCTGTAACAGAAAAGACAAGTCACCAAATCCATTTTAGGCCCTGCAGATGCTGCTGTGAGCAAAAGAGACATCACCCATCCCATTGAGCCCTGGCTTCTAGTTTGAGTGGCTAGTTACCTGGGGAAGGCTCTAGAAAGACAAAGCCGCAAGGTTGGTTGGCTATGGTTGGCCTGCATCTGTCCTCTTAGGTCAGGGTTTCTCAGCCCCATGCTATAGATGTTTGGGGCTGGGTAAAAGAGCAGCTGACCTGTGCACTGTACGATATGGTGCATCATCCCTATCTCCAACCTCTAGATACCCGTACACCACCCCCCCTTCAAGTTATACCAACCAAACGTGTCTCTAGACAGTGTCAGATGTTCTCTGAGGGACAAAACCACCCCCCTGATTGAGAACTACTGCCACCAGGTCATGAAAGCACAGTGGGATGGGCCCCTCTAATTTCTAGGGCAACACTGGTTGTCATCCACAGTCCCACTTCCTTCTCTGTAAAGTGGTTTGTTACGCAGATCACAATTTATTAATAGTGCAGGCTCTGACAGAAGCAGGAGCACTCAGTGATCAATGCTAATGGTAATGGTGGTGGTGCAATGATGACTGTCCCTTTTCAACTTTGCCACCTCCCCCTACACACCCAGTAGTGGGGGTACCAGCAGCTCTAGCCGGTTAAGTCTGGGCCTTTGCCTGTGATGCCCCAGGCATGGTATTGAAAGACCAGGCTCCTGAAGCCACCTTTATCTGAAGTGTGGAAATGTGGTGCCAGGCTGCCTGTCCCAACAGGAGACCCATCCATCTGGCCGGTGGAGATTGTTTTGATGGGCACAAAGCCCCAGGAGCATGTTCCAGGCATCTCTGGAGCATGGACTGCCCTTGAGCACTGAACTTGACCAGGCTTATCACAACTTAATGTATTTCCGGTTTTGTAATTCACCAGAGAGCCTTGAAAATCAGCAACCACTAGCAATTCCTGCTTTGTGGTGGCTGTAAGACTCAGAGCAACTTGTTTTTCCAAACCTCTACTCTAATCTTTTCTATGTGTGTTTTTTTTAAATGTTATCTTGAACAAGAAAACAACTGAAATTTTAATTTTTTTTTTTTTAGCTTTGCAATGGGAGATGGGCTTTTGCCCAGGGGTCTGTTTGATGGGCAGGTTAACAACATAGGCACCAAAACCAGGGCCCTCTTCTTGGCTGGGGATCTTGGGTGAGTTATTAGCTAATCTGAGCCTCGAATTTTCCATCTATAAAACAAGACCCAGAATGGTATGTACTTCATAGAGATCTAAGGATTAAATTAGTTAATGCTTATAATGCTTCTAAAGGGCTGGAAGCAGCACCTACTAAATAGTAAGTGGCTAAGAAATGTTATTATAGAAGGATTTGGAGTTGCACAGATTGGAACTTGAATCTTGGTCTCTGCTCCTTACTTGCTGTGTGACGTCAACAAGTATCTACCTTTCTGAGCCTGTGTCTTCCTTATATTAATATCTGTGGTTGTCACAGGTTGAGTCACCAATGTGTCCTAGTTGGTCTGGGATATGCCTGAATTTTAGTGCTGAACGTCCCTTATCCTCAGTCCCAGGCAAGCTGGGATGCTTGGTCGTACTAGTTACGGAGTTGAAATAAACCACAGCACCTAGCACATTGCAAGTGTCCGTGAATGGAAGCATGCCGGCTATAGTCTGTGCTGTTTGGTTATGTGTGGGAGGTGGTGGGGAGATGTTTTAGCTACTCATTTCTTTCAGCCTACAAATGCTTGTGTCATTTTTCTAAGCCATAGAACTCGCTTGCAAATTGACATTTCTCTAACCTAGATTGATTTTTTTTTTTTTGGTCTTTCTATTTTAGACAGAAAAAAAGATAGATATTCAGCTTTCATATGTTACAATGATCACCTCTTGATTTTTTTTGGTCTGTAATAACAGTACTGAGGATTGAATAATTTGTAAGGCATGGTAGGTAGTAGTAAGCTAATGTCTTAGACAGCGTGGGTTGCGTGAGGATCCCTAAAAATGGGGAATAGGAATTATTTGGGTCTCATTTTGAAAATCTTGAGTGTGCTGATTCACTGAGTTGGTTTTTCAGAGGTACCTTTGGATCTGATTATGTAAAAGCCAAATATCATAATCTAGGTAGTAGGACTGAAAGCTGATTCTGATGAAGATTCAAATCAATCTACACAGAAACCTTGTCAGTGACTCCCGGTTGCTCTTTGGATAAGATCCAAGCTCCTCCTTAATACCCAAAGGGACTCCCTGGCCTGGCAGCCCCTACACCAGATCCTCCCACTTTATCTTATGCTACTCACGTTCTCAATGTTGATTCTAGATGCAGACTTCCTTTCCTTGTGTCCTCAAAATTATGAGTGCCTGCCTATCTTAGAGCCTTTGTTCATGCTATTTTTCCTTCTGCCTAAAATGCTTGTCCTCTCCTCTGCTTTGGACAAGTTGATTCTCAGTCATTCTTTGGAGCCAGTTTAATTCTCCCTTTCTGAAAGAACCTTTCTCAGCTTCTCTTCAGGATGAAGTTTCTGTTTTCTGTCCCTACATTCTCCCCTTTGGCAGCATTTGTCACAGATCTAACTAAATCACTGATTTTGCAATCCGTGGTTTAATAGAAGATGATGGGATCAATCCTTCTAGCTATCTTGTTATACCTTACGTGTTTGTTGAAAAGGAGACAGTTGTTGGCCGAGCGTGGTGGCTCACACCTGTAATCCCAGCACTTTGGGAGGCCGAGGTGGGCGGATCATGAGGTCAGGAGTTCTAGACCAGCCTGGCCAACATGGTGAAAGTCTGTCTGTACTAAAAATACAAAAATTAGCCAGGCGTGGTGGTGGGCACCTGTAATCCCAGCTACTTGGGAGGCTGAGGCGGGAGACCTGCTTGAAACCAGAAGGTGGAGGTTACAGTGAGCCAAGATCGTACACTGCACTCCAACTTGGGCAACAGGAGCAAAAGTCCATCTCAAAAAAAAAAAAAGACAGTTGTTGACTTTTATAGGTATTAGAGAGTGAGAACAGAGTGTTCACGAGCAGTGGTCTTGATCCGGATCTCCTGGATTCAGTCAAATTCTACTTCCAACACTGTGCAGCTTTGTCACTTTGGGCAGGAGGAATAACCTCTCTGAGTCTGGGTCCCTCATCTGTAAATACAGGCTAATAGGAATGCATTCCTTAAGGGCAGTTGTGAGAATTAAGTGAGTGATATATGTCAGTGGCTTAGAATAGTGCCTGGTACATAGTGTATGTTGGTGTTGATGGTAACAACCATTACTATGAGTTCTACAGCCAGTAATAATGATACTACTAGTATTTATCATCTTGAGAAATTCCACCAGCTAGATTAAAAGAATGTTGCAGAGAATGAAACGTGTGTACTACATGGTAACTTTGTTTTATTCGCAAGATTTGTGGCTATAGAATTATCTGAAGCCTCAGTTTTCTCAGCTATAAAATGGGGACAGCATGACTTATTGGAGTGAGCATTCAGAAAGCAGCCTCTCAGGCCTAGGTTCAGGCACACAGTAGGTGCCTGATGAACTTCAGTGGCCCAAGAACTGCAGACACTGATTAGTGGTTTCTCAGATGCCACAACTTGGGATGCCAGAGATTTTGCTTGGGATTTGAGAAGCTGAACTGTGAATTTGGATTCTAGTAATAGCCCTTTGGAGAGCATTCTGCTTCTCTGTGATTTAAAATGAAACAAAACAAAAAATAATATTGGATGAGCCAAGGCACTGGTTTTATATGGCAGCTAATGAGATAGCAGAGCAAGTAACTGGAGAACGTATTGCTAACAGGCACAATAAATATAGCTATGATTATATATTAGTAGCCTTCAAATGGCCCATAATGCAGTGAGTACATGTGAGGTCAAGAACGTGTTAGAAAACAGATGTGTATTGTTAGTCCTTATAGACTACACTTTTAAAAGGAATACCTATTTGATGGTTATTATAATCAGATGTTATTGTAAGTGCTTTACAGATACTCAGTTAATCCTCATAACAGGCCTGGGAAGTAGGTGTATATCATTATTTCTACTTGACATATGAGGAAACTGAGGCACCAAGAGCTCAAGTAATTTGCTCAAGTTCAAACAGAAAATAATTGAGCCAGCATTTGTACATAGATACTCTGGTACAGGTTTCCATGTTCTTAGCCGCTATTCTATACTGAAGTCACATGGAAGAATATAATGAATGGAAATGGATAATTGAGTGCAAAATACCCACTTTATCCTAAAAATGGGCCAGACTGGCTGTCCTTGGTCCTGAATTCTACAGGCCTTTCCATTAATGGGACTTGTTCTTGATATTCGTTAGCATTGGGAGAGTTGTAGTCCTCAAACTGATGGAAGCTATCTAATGTCTTCTCTAAGATTTAACACTGTGCCCCTCTAATGCCCTTTCCCCTAAACTGATTTTTCTTTTACCCTCTTGAAATGTGTGAGTAGTTTACTGTACCTGCTGAAAGCAGGGTCTTAATTAGCCTTAATTTTTGAAGTCTGCAGCTGTAAACTGTGTTGAAAAGATTGAAAAGATTAGTGTACTAGTAATAAGATAATTGTCCCTGAGAAATGCTGTTAGCATGTAAACACAGTTAGCATGTGAAATCAGAACAACTGTAATATTTCCCTCATTTGGTGTTTAAAGATGCTCCTGCATGAATAATTAGTTATAAGAGCAAAGTACAGAGATGAGATGCTGCATGTTTTTCCTGTTATTCTTTCCTGCTTCTGTCCCAGCTCAGAAATAAAACTCTGCTTAGTGGAATCTTGCCTGAAGCTAGCCTCCCCTCTCCCAGCAACCATCTGAAATTAGTACCAAGAGTGGGGTAACTTAGAACAGAAGGAACTCCAAAATTAAGGATACTTGGCAAACAGTCTACAGACCCCATAGCAGCTTTTGAGAGGGGCTTTGAATGAGAGAGACCATGCATGCATACCTGTATGAGCAAGTGAATGCTCACAAATGTGCGTGTACCCATATGCATGTTCACACACACACACACATGCACACTCATATACAGAGCTGTGTGTGGCCATGGCTACACAGAGCAGAAGCAGATGTGATAAACCTCATTTTACCTTTTTAGACCTAGAAAGGCTGCAGTAAAATATGCTGCATCTGCCACCGCTTGAGGTCCTTTTTTGCTTCTGTTGAGGTTTTGCATCCTTTGATAAGTTGAGAACATACTTTAATTTTATGAAGTCAGCCCATGTAATACCTTCCTAACAGACCATAGTTCATCGGATATGCTGCATATACTATAAAGACTAACCTTCTTGCTTCCTCATCTCAGACATAGCCAATCAGTAGGTTGAGCTTGTCTCCTGTGCCATTTACACCCTGAGGTCTTCTTTATAGGGAGGACGTGCCTTGACTTACAGTCAGGAAGACATCCTACAGCTTAAAAGTTGGCTGAGTTCTCAGCATACATCTCTTAGATTCCAACCTAACATGACTTGGGTTTCAGTGGATTTGGGTTCAACAAGAATTTACCAAGTGCTTTCTATGAGTTAGTCTCAGGGCCTCATTAAGCATAAAAACAAAGAAGATAGTCCCTGGTCCTGGGGAAGTGAGACAAGGTGTCAAAAGAGCATATGGCAGGGGTTGATGAGAAGACGGGACTCCCACCCCTGTTCATGGGAGTAAACTCTGTTCTCAGCCTTTATTCTTGGGTGTGTGTTCATGTGTGCTTCTTGAGTCAAATTATTCTTGGACTTTGCAGCCACGTTACTTTACAACCAGTTTATGGTTCCTATCCCATACTTCTGTCTAACCTCAGGTCCTCCAGCTGAAAGTGCTGGGTTTAGCTTGGGACCCACTAACCAGAGATTACAACTCCAATGCCCACAGCAGCCACACCAGCAGCTTTAAGTGAAGGATATGTGTCTGGGGCAGAAACTGTGGCAAGATGGAGGGTCTGTGACTCTTCTAAGAGGGATAGCTGCTTCTCAGTGCCAGACAGGCAGTCCCTTAGGAAAATGCTGGATTTGGGTAGCCAGGTCTTCTGATTTTTCCAAGAAGTGCCAGAACTTTGCAGTTTTATGTGAAACCTCCTGAATGTGAAGTGTTGGCATCCTATGTAGGTTTTTGTTTTTCTTTTTCAAACATCATGCAGGCTGAACAAACTATGCCTGAGCTGAATACTGTGTGTAGATTCCAGTTTCTGTTGGCCACCTCTGCAGTCAGCCCATGAAGATCATGTTCCCAAAGTGCTGGCTGAGCAGAGGCCACTGCTGAGTCACTAGGGATGCATCCCACTACTTCGTGAATGTGTTCAATTCGAGACCACACACTTTACCTCGCATCTTGTTTCTCCAGCTCTTTCTCATCCCGCCCACCCTTCCCCACAGTTGCCTCAACGAAGTTCCTGGGAAAGTAACACTTAGTCCCCTGAATAGAGTCTACAGTTCCACCAAGCGTGGCACGCATGTGAGCGAGGGTCCCCCAGCCCCGCCCCACCGCAGAAAGTGTGGAAATCAAAGCGGATCATTGTAAGCTTTGGATCCGCCAAACGGGACTTAGCATAGCGGTGTCTCCTGCGTGTTGATGATCAACTTGCTTGGGGGATCTCAGGCTCTTGCCTGACCTTGGCACGAGGTCTGGCAAATTTGGCTTTCTGGGTGTAGAATTGATCGTTTCAGAAACAAAGCCATTGAGACAGAGTTAAGGAGAGTCCTCTATCCACTGATGAAAGGAGCTCATTGTAGAAAGTCAATGTGTCCTGGACCCCCTTCCTCTGGTCCCCCTCCTGTCATTCCCTTCCCCCACTCCCCAGCTGGGGCTTTGTAAGTGGCTTGCAGGATGTTCTATCCCGAGCTGTACTTTCTTCTCATCTTCCCATCTCTGAGGCTGCCCTGAACAGAAGGAGAGCTGGGCTCAGAGCCCCGGTGCACGTTTTCGGCTCCTCGGGCCAACTCTGTTGTCGTGGGAGAAGAGAGTGCTTCCTTCCGAGAGTTGGGAAAAAAACAACCAGGCTGTTCGCAGGCAGCTGCACGAGGCGGCTGTGCAGGAAGAGAGAAAACAGTAGGTTCTAAGAACCTCTTCCTGTTCTGCCTTCTGCACGGGCACCTCGCTCCTGGGTCACAGCCCTGAAAAGTCAAGACGATTGAGCTCAAGGAAGACGCTTCTGTGTGAATTAACCTCAGTGCTTCACTTGCTCAAGGATTATTTGAGTTTTTCTGTTTCTGCTGTCAAGTTATGGGATCCTGAACTTTTCTTTCTTGAGGTTGGGGGGGCGGTGAGGGTTGGAGTCATGTTCATTGCGTAGCATGGTACCTTCCTTTGTGGGGAGGGATAAGGTGTGGTGGTGAACAAATAGGGAGATCACACATTTAGATGCGTTCAGGGCTTAGCCCAGGTGGGCAGGGTGGGGCTGTGGCAAACGGATGGGGACGTGTCCACCTGAGGTGGACTTGCTTCCCCAGTGGGTCAGATCTTCCCACATTTCAAGAAAAAGCCACAAATCAGGATATCGTAAGCTTACCCTAATTTTTAAAATGCTGGCACCTAATT